>JAOTAY010028449.1:0-26442 GCA_025629805.1 Erythroxylum baracoense | reverse complement strand
TGTCACTTGGCATTTTTCCTAGTTCAAAAATACATATAAATTTATAAATCTCCCAATTGTAACAATTAATTTCAAATAACTAATTATAATTCACCAAATCAAAATTCAAGACATAACAATTCACATTTCACATTTCACATCATAACCATTTTAAATCTTTTATACCCTAGAATATGTCAATTAAGTGCATATACAGTCTTTGCAATATGTAAAAAAATCAAAATTCATGTGTGTATGCTAATATTATGCATATGAATGCAATACACCTCATAATTTCCCAAAGCTATTTCTTATGTACAATTGTCTAGGGTCATATTAGGATTGAAAAATAGGTTATTACAGATATGACTTTCTTGTCCATAAAATTCACATTCATGTTGAATTGCCTTGAGTGGGTTGGAAGAAGTGGCCTTTAGTTTATTCAATTGCTTAGCAAAGTTTGTTACTTCAACCTAAAATGTTGTCACTGAATACATAATAAGCATACCTTTTGATCTCTAAAGGTTGGTTACTGTTTACTCCTCTCCAATGTTTATGAAGAATCTCTTCCAAAAAAGCATGCACGACATCAACTTTTTTCCTTATTAGCAAACCACTAATTATTGCATCTATAGTGCCTCACGTGGGAAAATTTATACCATTATGTAATAATTGTAGAAGAAACTTTTTGGGTAAGTTATAACGTGGACAGCTCTTTTATAACTCTTTGAATCTCTCCCATGCTTTATACCATGATTCCCCTTTGCTTTGATAGAAATTAATTATCTCATTTATGATTTTAGTAGTCTTTATAAAGGTGAAATATTTAGCCAAAAGAGCTTGCACCAACTACTCCCATATTGTGACATTCTCTAGGTTGAAAGAATCCAATCATGCCTTAACTTGATCTTTAAGTGTAAATGGAAAGAGTCTCATCTTGACTTCATCTTCTAATAGCCCATTATATCATAATGTGTCACAGATCTCCAAATGATTAACTAAATGAGCATTAGGATCCTTATTGACCAGTCTATAAAATTAGACATTGGTTTGCAGCATATTCAACAGTGCTGAATTAATTTCAAAAGTGATGGTTTGCATTGGTGGTATCATTATTCCTTGTTAGTTAGTGTTGAACCTTGCTCTCAAGAATTCTATAGGGGGTTCTTTTCTTCTTGATCCCTTTCCTCCACTATTGTCCTCTCTATTGCTTCTTGGCTTCTTGCTTTTTAAAACTCCCTCTCTTGCTTAGTGATGTCAAAAACTTGTGTGTCTTTTAGTTTACTCGAACTTCTTGTAAATATTGTGTTAATACACTTGTAATCACACAAGAAAAGTGTTAAAATCTTCAAATCAAGGTAAATCAATTTGCAATATATGCTACAAAACAATCGTCGACAACGGTGCTAAAAACTTATTGAATTTTTAAATTAAAAACTTTCTTTATTACAAGTATACATATTGTATCTTATAACATAAAAACTATCATCCCACAAGGATTAAAGTAGTTACCCAACAATTATTTTAAAAATTATTAAGATAAAAAAATATATAATTTGCTAAAAGTTAATCTAAAATAAAGAATTGATAATTAAACAATGAAATAAGCAGTAGTGGATTTGGTTGATTGATCAATGATGAAAATTAAAAATTACTTCTATCCTTATTTGTTTTAACTTTACCTTCCTAATTCAATACTACTTGACCCCATATATCCAATAATTATGATTACCCTCTCATAAGATTTAATCAAGTAATCTCAGTTAAAGTAGATAGAAATTGAATTGTGATCTCTCAATCTATCAAAACTTTTCCTAACTATGCAATTAGATTTGAAACAATTATATGGGTAACTAGTAAACAATTAAGATCTCTCTTCAATTGCCTATTAATTTAATGTTTATAGGTCTAATAAGATATCAGCTCTTGTTGTGCATCATGACACAAATAATCCAATCCTATCTCTAGATTCAAATTGAATATAAAGTAATAAGCATTACACGAATATTTCTTTAAATCAATAATGTAACATTTAACAAATAAATCAAGATTAATTCCTAAAAAGAATTTAGCAGTCTATAGATGTAACTATATATGTCTATTGAGTCATCCTTAATATTCAACAATAGCAAGGAAATAAAAGAAAAGAGTAGAGATTTGAATATGGATGTCTTCTCTTCTTTGTCTTGAGTTAGAAACTGCATCTTTTATTCTTCAAATTATGCTCTTTTTTATCTCCTCTTTTTTTTCCAATCATCATTTTTTGTCTTTTTGGTAATAAATACTTCTTAGCCTTTTATGGTTTTTTCTAGGGTTTCTCCACTTTTTGTTTCAAAAATAGCCCTAAAACATCAAAAATATAAAAATATCATGACCTAGAAAAGCTGGAATTTGCTCCTTGCACAATTGTGCACTATCGTGCTATAACTCTCTTTCATGATCGTGTACGCAATCATGATGCTGCTGCTTCTTTATACACAATCATACCAGAAGTTGTTCTCTAGCTCCTTCATCTTTTCTTTAATATTTCCTATCTTCACTCATCATGAAACACATCAAACAACCTTTGGAACATAAAATTAAGATAAATTTCTTGCCATAAACAACAATCAATCAAATAAAACACACAAAAATACTAATAATAACATAAATTTAAGTCCTAAACACATGATTGTCATCTTAGAAAACACTAAAGAAACACACTCTAGCACCTAGAAAACATACTATAATTCACAGAGTTTACAGTCTATGCAGACCTGTTTATTTTACACCTATCAAATGTACTATTGAGCTATAAGGTGTATGTAAGCTTAAACTTTATAACTGTGTAAGACCCAAGATGTCTTATTATTTTTAAATTGGTAACTACACATATCTCGAGTATGAGCTCTTGTTGTATTAGCTCCTTAATAATAAAGGACTCAAGCTATCCATCAAAGGAGATAATCTCCCTTATCTAATCTTCCAAGTTTACCTTCCACAAGATGTCCCAATTATTCTATCATGGAGTCTTAAATTGCTTGGTCTAGAGTGATTAATGTTGCTGAAACTAAAGCTCAGTAGTGAAATATGGGAGAGGGTGTTCCAAGAGTATCAAAAGAGTTGCCAGCGATGGGATCTCTGGTGCATGCTATTTCCTTAGTGCATGAGACTTAGGAGTCATAGTCAATGTTGCAAATATTGTACCAGACTTGGTACTAGATTAGATTTTGGTACGGTACTGTACCGGTATCGGTCAATACCGGGTACCGTTTTGGGTAATTTTTAAAATTTATAAAATAGTCTTTAAATTGTTTAGAAATTGCAAATAGTCCATTGTCATATTTGTACATTTGTAATGTATAGTTTATAAGTTTATATCAACCATGTTTCCAAATATCATAATAATAAATAATAACCACAATTAATATGAAATAACAATAATTTTCATATATTTTACATATAAATAATAACCATAATTAATAGGACAAAAGGCAATTATCATCATACAAGTATAAAATTAAGAATAATACAAAGTATTTGAAATATTACAATTTTATCATATAATAAATAATAATTACATTAAACATCAAATTAAAAAAACAATAATCATCCTTAACTTTCTAACTATTACAATTTACAACAAGAGTTCATTATAAGAAAACAACCAATTAGAAGTAAAACCCAAAACAAAAACATTTATTATTTAATATACTATTAATTAAATATATTATTTAACTATTTAATATATTAATTATTAATAAGAATCTAAACAATTTGAATTTAATATTACATATTTAATTAAATAAAATTAATTATTAATAAATTGTAAATAACTTAATTTAAATTTAAATTTTCAAAATTAATTATTATATTTTTAAAATATATAATTTTTAAATAAAATTTGATTTAATAATTAAATTTTATTTAAAAATAAATATTATTTTATAAATAATACATTTTAAATTATTTATTTTAAAATAAAATAATTTTTATTAATAAATATTATATAAACAATTAAAATAAATTTAATTAAAAATAATTTATTTTAAAGTTTTATTTAATGTATAATTATTATGAGTAATAAAAATATTTATTTTATTTTAAAAATAAAAATTAAAAAATCACATTAAAAATTGAAATAAATAGTTAATTAAAAACTTTTGAAAATTTTTTAAAATTTTGTTAAAAAATTCTCCTATTTTTTAAAATTTACGTCACTGACTAGTATTCGGCTGGTATTTTAAATACCAGTCGATACCATGCGAAATCGGCTAGTACCGACCGATATTTTTAAACATAATTCTATACTATTTTTTGACTGGTACGGTACGAAACTCACAACTATAGATGAGGGACAATTTTACCCCTTTATCTGGAACCTTCGTTAATTCTTGAAACGTTGTCGTCCTCTCTGTAATGTGGTGGCTTGGATACACTGTCGTGTGATAGTTTTCTCTGTGCCTAATGAATGTATGTGGTTACGGTGTCGTTTTTGTCTGGGGAGATTATAAATCTATTGTTGACTCTTTTTAATATTTTCAATAAATACTCAATTCATTTTTTTTAAATGATAAGACATGAGCAAGGCTTTTATAGGCTATGTAGTCTTTTGCAGCTAAAAAGCTTTCCAGTTTCGAAAGCAGAGATTAAGAAGGGCAGGAGACACGTTTGGAGGGAGTGGGAGAGATAGATGGGTTGTCACTTGTCATCCTCACCGCATCCACGAGCTTTCATGTCCAAATTTCGACTGATTTCCATTGTTTGTTGTTTGAAAATTAGATAGTCATGGTAATGATGATGAATCTAAAACATTTTATAATCAATTGTTTCAATTTTTTATAAAAATAAAAATAATTGTATAGTCATTTCCATATTTTCACTTAACCTCTTATCATAAGATTTAAAGATAGTAAAAAAAAAGAGTACGTTCATGTGTTAATGACAATCGACAAGGATTGTCATTAACACATTAATTAATATAAATATTACCTAAAACTAAAACTACTACTTTAGCAGTCGCTGGTTTATTGAAACCCTTGAAACCTGATATATCAAATATCAAGTTAGACAAATATCGTATAATGACCAATGAACCACCTATAACTCGTATTGGCTGAACCTTAATGAGCAATCTGCTCGTTAATTCGCTTTAGAGGATAGGTAACAAGATGACATTGGTTTAGTAAAGACTCATAAGAGTATATTTTACTTAGAGTAGCCTACTATATTAGACCTATTCGTGTTCTTATTAGTTGGATTTTCAACATGCCATACTCAACCGACGTAAAGTAATTAAGAGGATCAATCTGTTTCCATTCATCAGAATGTTGTATAAATACATGTGTACAGACATGTATCAAGGCTACAGATAAGGGAACGTTCCTACAATCATGGAGTACAGAATTCCTAAAATCATGGAGTACAAAATATTTACGGATATACATGCATTATTTACATTTATCTCTAATATCCACCCTCAAGACGGACTTCCAGAAGGAAAGTCTGATCTTGTCTCGAAGCAGTAAGAATGAAGAACGTGCGAGCGGCTTAGTGAGAGGATTAGCAAGCTGGTCAGTGGAAGAGATAAGTGTCACACGAAGAGTGCCAGACTGAATCTGCTCACGGATGAAATGAAAATCAATGGCGATGTGCTTCATGCGGGAGTGGAAGACAGGATTGGAGCACAGATGTGTGGCACCAATATTGTCACAGTAGATAATGGGAGTGGATGATAGAGACACTCCGAGCTCATGGAGGAGTGAACGGATCCACTGTAGTTCAACAACAATAGAGGCAACTGAGCGGTACTCGGCTTCAGTGGAGGATCGAGCAACCGTGCGTTGCTTTTTGGAGCTCCAAGAAATGAGACTACTACCAAGATAAACAAGGTAGGCACTAGTGGAAGTATAGTCATCTATGTTTCCAGCCTAGTCGGAATCGAAAAAGGCATGAAGCGCAAGTGTTGGAGATCTGCGAATGAGGAGGCTAAGATCAAGTGTGCCACATAGATACCTGAGCAGTCTCTTGGCAGTAGCCCAGTGTTAGGTTGTAGGCCGATGCATGAACTGAGACAGGCGGTTTACTGCAAAGGCAATATTAGGCCAAGTGAAGGTTAGATACTGAAGGTTGCCTATAACTGTCCTGTACTCAGTTGCATCTGACAAGGTTGTGCCTGAGAGAAGCTGAAGAGGTGGGTCTGTAGCCATAGGAGTGAGGACTGGTTTGGAGTCAAGCATGCCAATCTTCGTGAGCATATCAATAATGTATTTGCGTTGTGACAGAAGTAGGCCCTGCGAGTGAGGTAGTGTTTCAATTCCCAGAAAGTAAGATAATGAGCCAAGATCTTTGAGAGAGAACTGCCGCCCAAGATGGTCAATGAACTTCTAAAGGATAGTAGCATCTGGCCCAGTGAGAATGATGTCATCCACATACACCAAAATGTAGATGCAAAAACCGCCATAACTATAGATGAAGAGAGAGGTATCCGAGCGAGCAGTAGTGAACCCATGACGAAGAAGGAACTGTCACAACTCTGAATACCATGCCTGTGGTGCCTACTTGAGACCATATATGGTCTTATGAAGTTTGCATACGTAAGAGGGGAACTCAGGGTCAATGAAACCAGGAGGCTGGGACATGTAGACATTGTCATAAAGGCTGCCTTGAAGAAAGGTATTGTTCACATCGAGTTGGCGAATGGACCAACCCCTACTCACAGCTAGTGTAAGGACAACACGAATGGTCGTGGACTTAACCATGGGGCTGAAAGTATCATAATAATCAACACTCAGGCGTTGATGAAAACTTGGCTACTAACCGAGCTTTATACCTGTCAACAGAGCCATCAGATAAATGTTTAGTTCGAAAAATTCATTTGCACCCCATGAGATTTGTCGCCTAAGAAAGAGGGACCAGTTCCTAAGTGCCATTCCAAATAAGAGAATCAAACTCCTCCGACATAGCTTGACGCCATTTGGGATCTTTTAATGCTTGGCCGACTGATGATGGCTCGAGGTCTGATGAAGAGGAGAGTTGTGCTGGAAGAGAGTATTTAGGATTAGGTTTACGGATGTGATTTTTGGAGCTAGTGAGCATTTGATGGGTGTTGGTGGGAAGGGGTGGAGGAATAGGGGAAGGCGAGGTCGTGGGGATTGAATGCTGGGGCGAGGAGACATCGGGGGAGGCACCGGACATATCCATAGGTGGTAGTGCATGAGTAGGCACTGACAGGCGCGGACTTGGCGAAAGAAGCGTGACAGAGGAAAGCCATGCATCAACATCTATAGGGTCAGGTGTCAACGATGGGGTAGGAGAAGATGGGAAAGGAAATTCCGTCTCAACAAATTTTACATGGCGAGAGGCGTAGACTCGAGAGTTGCGGATGTCAAGGCACATATAGGCACTTAGGTATTTGAGTACTCGACAAAGACACAGGGAGTGGACCGAGTGGTGAGTTTGTGGGCATTATATGGTCGGATCCAAGGATAATATAGACAGCCAAAAACTCGCAGTTTGAGATAATTGGGTGGTTTCTGGAAGAGGAGATGATGTGGTGAAGCCATCTGGAGAGTAGGGGAGGGCAGACGGTTTATAAGGTAGACTGCCGTAGCTAGAGTGTGGGACCAGTAAGAGGTGGGCATAGAGGTGTGAGTGAGTAGGGCAAGTCCGGTTTCCACAATATGGCGGTGACATCTTTCAGTGAAGCCATTGTGTTCTGGTGTATGCGGTGGGGAAGTATAGTGAGTGATGCCGGATGTGGACAAAAGTGAGGTTAGGGAGATGTATTCGCCGCCATTGTTAGTGTATAAAATTTTGATGGGGAGATTAAAGAACCGTTCGACCAATGCTTTGAAGCGGGGAAAAATTTCTTGAACATGTGATTTTCGAACTAGGGCGTAAAACCAAACATAGTGAGTGTAGTGATCCACGAAAATGACATAATATTTGAAACCATCATAAGATTGGACTAGTGAGGTCCAGACATCAGAGTATATGATCTCAAAAGGATGAGTGGACACTAAAGTAGATTTATTAAATGGAAGTTTGTGGCTCTTGGAGCAATGACATGCATTACACACATGCTTATTTAAAGTGCTTGAGATTGGAAGATTAAAATGAGATACTAAATGCTGAGAGATAGGCAGTGAGGGATGACCCAGCCGACAGTGCCACTATGGATGCACGTTGACTAGAAAATGCAATAATGGGAGACTCGACTTTTAGAGCGGAAGGCATGGAGGGCCACTCATACACGCCATTTTTAGTTGGCCCTGTCATTATTGGTGTTTCTGTGTGGAGGTCCTTCACAATAAAACCAAAGGGCATAAGTTCAAAAGATAAATTATTGGAAGCACAAAGTTTAGACATAGAAATTAAATTCTTATGCATAGTGGGAACACACAAGACATGATCAAGTTTTAATGGACGGGAAGATGAGGGAATAGAAGTGAAACTAGAGTGAGTTATAGGGAGCCCCGAGCCATCACCAATGAGGACATGTTCATGTTCCGAAATAGGAGAGTGTAGGGATAGATTTTGAAGATCATTGGACACGTGGTGAGAGGCACCACTGTCAAGCAACCCAGATGGAGCTGCGGTGGGGCCAGCCTGGGGGGGTTGCTTGACAGTGGTGGGGCCAGCCTGCACAGTATTTGCCTGCGGATTCCAGGTATGAAACTGAGGCGGAGCAATTGTGCGAGGAGCAGTATAGGAGATCCCAGCCTGCTGCATTGGGGCTACATTCTGAAACGCCCAGGAAAAGAGTGGGCTTTGTTTGACACGGTGACCATGAGTGCCACAGCCTTGGCAGTAGCCAAGGTAGGGTTTCGGCATCCAGTTGCCAGGCTGAGGCGTCAAGGCTGCAGGCCACGAGGGTGGAGGAGCAAGTGATCTGGGATGCCAGTTTTTACCATGTGAAGGACCAGCAGTAGGGTTTGCAGTGGCTGGAAGTGAAAAAGCAGGTATTGCACTGGTTTGACGCAGCGGGAGTTCATGATTGATTAATTTTTCATGAAGCTCATCGAAGGAAATCGGAGAATCCCTGGCATTGACTGCATCTACTATTGATCTGTACGAGTCATTCAAACCATCAAGGATCTTTTCTATAAGATCTTCTTCTTCAATAGGTTTTCCCAAAATGGTGAGTTCGTCGGCACGTCCCCAGACGAACTGCATAAATTCAGTCACTGAGCGATCTCCTTGGAGAGGGCGTTTGAGTTGTTCTTTAATTTGTTTGGTGTGCCCTCATGATGGTCTAGCGTAGGTGTGTGCCAGAATGTCCCACGCTTCGCGAGCAAATGTGGCACGATTTAGCAGTGACGCTACTGCTGGTGTGAGGGATCCCATGAGCGCAGAAAATATCAACTGGTCCTATCGAAACCAGGAATCATAAGCGAGATTGGCCACTGGTTGGCCGTCAATAATGACAGTAGAGGGAGGAGGAACCAGTGAGCCATCAACATTCTTCATGAGATTGTAGCCATTCAACGTGGCTTGAAACTGCAATTTCCAGACAAGGTAATTGGTGGCAGTGAGTTTGATTTGAGATTGAGCGTTGGTGTTGATCACGATGATAGGGTGATCGGGCTCAGCAAGGTTAGGTAAGGTGTTCGGCACCATGGCAGTAGAAGAGGTGGAGGAAGCAGCCATGGGTGATCGACGCCAGAGAAGATGGAAAAAAAGAAGAAGGAAAGGATTAGGGGTGATCGGTAGCTCTGATACCATAAAGTAATTAAGAGGATCAATCTGTTTCCATTCATCAGAATATTGTATAAATACATGTGTACAGACGTGTATTAAGGCTACAGATAAGGGAACGTTCCTACAATCATAGAGTACAGAATTCCTACAATCATGGAGTACAAAATATTTACGGATATACATGCATTATTTACATTTATCTCTAATACGACGCTGGCTCCATATGATAAACAAATTTGTTTTAAGCTTTCAGTTTGCTTAACATATACTGACTGGAGGAGAAGCAGAGGGAGAGGCAGCCCTCTACCTCGTATGTTGAGAGGGGCCAATATTATTTATTGTAAATTTAACTTATTTATATTTATCATAAAATCATAAAATTTGAAGACATCATTTAATATTGTAAAATTAACATTTTATTTATATAAAATATTATACTTACTAGTTTTTATAAATTAATAAAGAACTATTATAAATAAAATTAACAATGAAGACAATGATATTAAATAGAATATTGTTTAGTTATATATTAATAAAATAATAATTATATTTCATGTAATTATTTTATTAATTTTAGTAGACTATAAAATATTTAAAAATTTTGAAAAATTCAATATGCAACTTGCCATGTTTTATTCTAGTTTAATATTAAGTTGAGTTAAAAGACATTTGTGTTTTATATGTTTATGTAACAAACAAATTTAGGGATGACCAAAAGGTGGTGTCTTTCTATTGAGCCTATAAGAAACAATATATACAAATTTATAAGAATTAAGAAATTTGTCTCCTTAATTATACCTACCTAAATAAGACTAATCTTCACCTAATTATATAAGCCTACCAAAAATATTATACTATATATGCTGGTTACACAAGTTTTCCAAATATATAAGATATAGTTGCTAATATTTTTGGTGCTAATACCCATCCCTCTTAAATTGGAGCATGCAGATTTTGAGTGCCTAACTTGCAAAGAAAGAAATCGAATTGTTGCTTCCCTAATGATTTGGTAAAAATATTAGCCAACTGAATATGAGTAGGTACATATCTTGTAGCAATGATTCCCTTAACAACTTTGTCACGCAAAAAATGACAGTCAACCTTAATGTCCTTCTTATGTGAATGAAAAAATGGGTCAGTTGCAATATGTAAAGCAACTTGACTATCGTAATAAAGCTTCATAGATTAAGAATGTGCAACACTAAGGCATGGTAATAATGTCTTTAACCATTTTAATTCACATGTAGTTGTGGCCATAGATCGATACTTTGCCTTCGCTGAAGAACGAGATAAAGTATGTTGTTTCTTAGTCTTCCAAAAAATGGGAGAACTACCAAGTAGAATAAACCATATGGTAAGAGATTGTCGAGTCAAAGGACAACCTGCGCAATCTAAATCACACCAGGCATATAATTGCAAATCACAATCAACTCATAACAAAATTCCTTAACTCAAATTACCTTTCAAATAACAAATCGCCACATCCCAATGCTCTTGTATTGGCTGCTGTATAAAATGTGCAAGCATATGCACACTGTAAGAAAGTTCATGTCTCATAATGGAAAGATAGATTAATCGGCCAACTAACTTACAATAATGCTCTGGATCTAGAAGAGGTTTTAACTTTACTATATTATCACTTACTAGAGCAATACCGCGTAGGTCTCCGGCTCTTACTGGTGTCCTTCAAGGATATCAACAGTTCAATTGGCCGCATCTGTCACAGCTTGTGGTCAGATTCATATGTATCCATACATTTCCAGCCAAGGAAAGATGACGGTTCTGATATAAAGGAAAATCAACAAATTTTTCTCCTAACAAACCCACTTCGGAAATAATGTCCAATGTATATTTCCATTGGCATAGAAAAATACCAACGTGACTTTGAGTCACCTCAATCCCTAAAAAATGTTTCAGAACCCTAAGATCTTTCATATAAAAACATCTACTCAGATAAGCTTTGAAAGTTTGAATCGCAATACCATCATTTCCTAAAATGATAAGATCGTCAACATAGACCAACACATTGAGTTGCAAACTCTCACGTTATAATGTAAAAAGAGAGTAGTCTGAATATAATTGATGAAAACCATACCATTTCAAAGCACTAGCTAACTTAGCAAACCAACATCTGGGAGCTTGTTTCAACCCAAATAGTGATTTTCGAAGTCGACAAACTTTGCTAGGTACCTCAAAATGAAAGTTGGGAGGCAATTTTATGTAGACTTCTTCCTCAAGGTCACCATGTAAAAATGCACTGTGGACGTCCATTTAATAAAGTTCCCAATTTTTAGTTGTTGCAACTACAAGGAAAGTGTGAGCAGTCACCGTTTTGGCTACGGGTGCAAAAGTTATAAGTCAACTCTTTAACTTGAGTGTTTCCCAAAATCACAAGCCTTGCTCTAAACCTCTCAATTGATCCATCAGAATTATACTTAATTTTATAAAGCCACTTGCAACCGATAGCCATTTTCCCTGAAGAAAGTGTTAGGTGTCATTATTTTCTAATTCTTGTATTTCTTGTTGCATTGCATTCCTCCACCTTTCATCTTTTATAGCCTCAACAAAGGTTTGAGGTTCAGTTCTTACAGTAATGACTGCAAAATTTTTTCGATTTCGTATCGAAAAAATATTACAATTCACATAATGTGCTATAGGATAAGGTGTACTTGAGGAGTGCGATTGAACAAATGAACTTGTAGAGGGGCTCAATTTACAAACAATGATTGTCATAAAATCTCACAAATGAGTGGGTGGCACTTTATTTCAATGTCCACGGTCCAAAGGCTCCTCATTCTTGACAGCTCTTGCACCCCTTTACTTTATTATTCTCACAACTTCTAATATCATTGACTTCTTTAGTATCATTATTCTCACATCCCACATTACGATTCAACACTTCATTAGGTACAATATCTCATTAACATGTGTAGATTGCTCATTCTCTTAAGACACACAATTTTGTCTCACAAAAGCCACAAATCATCCTCATCCACACCACACCAATCCTTCATATTACTAAGTCCATCGTTATCTTTTGTTAAGCAAGGAAATTCATGCTCATAAAACACTACGTCTCTTGAAATGAAGAATACACTCAACTCTAGGTTATACACCAACCTTTTTTGCTATAAGGATAGCCCATAAAAATGGCATCTTTAACTACAACTAATAAATTTGTCTCCTTTGTAATCTTGATTATGTACATAGCACAATCATCCAAAGATAAGCAAATGTCTAAGCGAGGGTGGTTTGCCATGCAAAATTTCGTATGGAGTTTACCATTCAAGACGAATGAGGCTATTAGATTAATCAAATATCCAGCATCCAAAATGCATTCCCCTTAGAATTCTATAGGAAGGTTGGCTTGAAAGTGCAATGTCCAAGCTACATTAAGTATATGCTTATGTTTGTGCTCTACCCATCCATTTTGTTGTGGAGCTCCTTTACAAGATGTTTCATGTACAGCGTCATGTCGATGAAAATAATTACTCATGCATCTAAACTCTATACCATTGTCACTACGTACAACTTTCACTTGTTTGTTAAATTGAAGCTCCACTATAGCAAAGAAATTATAGAAATTCATTGACACCTCATTCTTATCAATTAATGAATAAATCCATCTTGCATGTGAAAAATCACCAATAATGGTTAAGAAATATTTTGCACCAAAAAAGCTAGGGTTTGATAAGACCCCCAAAAATCATAATGAATCAGTTGAAATACTTATAGAGTTTTGTCATTACTAACTAGAAAACTATCTCTTGATTGTTTTGCACTAAGGCAAACTTCATATGCTTTATTCCACAAACTATTATTCCTACTAGAACCAACATTAGGAATAAACTTCACAACCTTTACAACCTTAGATGATGGATGTCCTAGCAGTTTGTTCCATATATTAAAAGAGCTCTCACCACGAGTATTCATAGCTTTTATAGTCACCTCGCACGAAAGAAGTAGAGCCCCTCTCATTGCTTATGGGCAACAATCAACATCCTCAAAGTGCAGCCTTGTATAACATAAAACTTGTTAATTGACTGAGCCATATAGTTTGATTTCATCAAGTAGTTGTAATAAGGAAATCAAACTAAATATCAAACTTGGCACATAAAAAAAATTGTTCACCTTCAATTTAGCACCACTATTCCCTCCTTTGTGGTAGCAGTTTGCTTCCCATTTAGAAGCCCCACAGGAGATTCCATTACATCTCAAACATTATGCAAACATTCTAGCCATCCTATTAGGTAATGAGAAGCACCAGAGTCAATTATCCATTGTGTGGAAGAACACTTATCGGTTAATTCCTCATTTACTTCCAACTTTAGAGCACTTAAAAAGTTCCTCTATATTTTCCAATGCTTGTTATTAATAAGCCCAGTAACATCATTCTTGCCAACATCTAAGACCATAATATTACTAACTACTCCTGATGTTAAGGTTTGAACTATATTAACCTTGACTCCTCCTCTACATCCTCTAATCTTAGAATTAATAAATTATTGTCCTCCCTTGTTTCATCCAGTTCCTCGTCCTGTTCCTTAAAGGCGATGTCCCCACCACTCAGGATATCCAATTATCTAAAAAAAAACTATTAGGTTCATGCGCTGTATGGTTGCAATTGGTGCATATTATATCCTTGTCTTTTCCTTCACCTAAACCTTGAGATCTCGATCCAGTTTGTACAACAAAGTTCATCACTTCATCATGTTCCTCCTTCCTATGAGCAATAATTCTTACATACTCCTCTTACACCAGGATTAAATAAACTCTATTTAAATTTGGTAAAGAATCTTGAGCAAGTATATTGGATCTCATTGTTCCATAGAGAGTTTCATTGAGGCCCATAAGAAATTGATGGAATTTTTCCCGTTCAATGCAAATTCAAATTTACACTTGCATAACGCACATTTGCGCATTGGCATCTATTCATAATTAACCAATTCTTCCCATAACTTCTTCAACTTTCCATAGTAAGAAATTATACTCAATCCCCTTTGTTTGCACTCTACAAGTTCAGCTTTCAATTCTTGTATGCATGGTCCATTAACTGTTAAGAAGCGTTCTTATATGTCTTTCCAAAGATCTTGTGCCACCTCCACGTGTGAAATAGTCAAACGCAATGAAGGTTCAATGATATTCATAATCCAGGAGACCAATAATGAATTATTAGTCTGTGAATCTTTAAGATACGGAGACTTCTCGTCTGAGTGCTTCATTTTTCTATCTATAAAACCAAATTTCTTTCTCACTCTTAATGCAGTCCGTAGAGAATGAGCCAATTCATCATACTTTTCACCCTTCAATTGAATCTAGGATAAAAGCCCAAATTGGGGCATAACATTTTTAAGTTTGATCAGTTTAGGACTTAAACTTGTAACTTGCACAACAAAAGTCTAACTTTTCACGAGTCTGCTCAATTTAAGGCATTTTTGGATGGAAATTAGGAAGTGTCATACACGCACCATTTCTATATATAAAAGTTTTATTTAGAGAGGCCAGGTAGATTTTAAAAGCCACGTAGATTAAAAAAAGAAAATTATTTAAAATTTTCATACTAAACTTGCTAGACCCACCCCTATTCGTCATCAAACCTTCCCATCTCAACCCAAACTATGCAGACCTTTTTGGAAGTTGAAGCTTTTGCTTTAATAGTTGATGACCTGAAGTTTGTTGCTTCCCAATTTCAGTGGCTCCACAGATCTTTTAGTTTGTAGCTTCTAATGTTAAGATTTTGATTGTTATATATTAAAATACATGGAAAAAAGGATGAAGAATCCTTGCACCTTCTGTTCAAGTTCATAACCAATAACTTGGGGAAGATGGTGATTCTCAGAGATCCTAGATGATTGATCTTTACCTTCTCTTCAAATTTACGCAAAGTTTTAATCAGAAAACACTCATCCGTTGTCAAAATAATCATATGACTGAATTTCCCTGGTGAAGAGACTTCCCTTATTATGTCTTCCAAAAGAACTTTATTGCAGGTTTATGTCTTTCTCTATTCCAAGAACATTTGCTTTTAGAAAATCAAGAAATGTCTCTATATCGATAGATTTAAACTTGAAGGTGGAAATGTACTTCTTAAGGAACTCATCAAATGCAATTCTTTTGATCTAAATATTCCATTTCCATACATAAATGCAACCGTAAGAACCTTATGATAAATTGATCTCCAAGTTTTGACCATAATTCATTAAGATACCTGACGCTCAATCCGAAACAAAAATTGAAAACCTCTCTCATATGGAACTTGTGAGTACACATCGTCAGGGTCCATACCTTATTGATTGGTTCTGAGCTTGGTGAACTCTAAATTGTCCACAAACCTCTCGATCTCCTCATTTAAACCGCTCCAACCAATTCCAATATTTAGCGTAGCCCTGTCTTCTCTTTACATAACCTTCACGATTCTCCTCTCAGCATATGTTGTAGGACCCGATAATCATGATTTAGAAACTATAAAACTGAAGTTAAAGATAAAAAACAAAAAAAGGAAGAAAGAATCGTCCTTCACCGTAGAACCCAGAAAGAAATATACATCTTGCCTATAAGTTATTAAGAGATATTACGACTACATGTTCTTAGAAGGTTCCATATGAAAGCTTCAGCTGAAATACAAAGGACACGCTCCAGGACAATCAAAACTATTTAGCAACAGAGAATTTCCAATTAATGGAAACATCAATGCCTCAATGTCAAGAGCTAATAAGCTGAATGCAAATGAACTCTGTCCTCAGACATGCATGCATAGGCATGTAAAGAATAACGAGTATTACACTGAAGCACCGTACGGTTCATATACAACATTGACAAAATAATAAAGTCAAATGAACATAAGCTATAGCACTCATTGCATACTAGGCAAAGCAATCTAAAATCAGAGGCAACAAGAACAGAGCAAATAAGAAGTCAAAAATAGTAGACACGAACCCGACACTTTTGACACACTTCATTCAACCAAAAGTGCTCGTTATTCTTATTAGTAATCAAATTTTCAGTCCAATTATGAGCTAACTCATGAGCCACGAACTATGCTCCACTAGAATCACCTTTTATCATGGTAGGAATCAAAAACACCATCCTCTAATTCTCCATTCCACCATAAGAAAAACTGGAAGGCAACACCAATAAATCAAACCTCTCCCAGACATATTCCCCAAATAGCTTTTCCCCTTGCCTTTTCATCTCCTCAGTCTATAATTGCAGGTCTAATAACCATAACCCACAAAAATAGTAATCACCCTCATTTCAATCTCCCATATTATTATCAAATAACTATTTACATCAGATTATATAAAAATAACCCGATTTTCAAAAGCAAAAGATGAGAATAATAAAATTTCCCCTTTTTGTCAAATAATAGGATAACCTAAAAAATGTTTTTATAAAGGAAGAGCCCCTTATGACAGGACAAGACCCACCCCCTTTTTGTCAAATAATAGGATAACCAAAAAAATGTTTTTAAAAAGGAAGAGCCCCTTATAACAGGACAAGACCCACCCGCCATCTTTATTGAGGAAGAAGTTAAAAAAAAATTAAGGCTTTTGTATTTTTTGCTTTTTGAAAATCCACATGTGTTTTTAACATGACATTTAAAGACTAACTGACTTGTCTATAATGGCGTCTTTATGACACTTCCGTATTTCTGTCCAAAAAAGGCTTAAATTGAGTAGACTCGTGAAAGTTTAGACTTTCATTAAGTAAGTTACAAGTTTAATTCTTAAATTGATCAAACTAAAAAACTTTAGGCCCCAATTTAGGCTTTTAGCCATTGAATCTATGTTACCAAACTTCCAAGATTATCACTTGTTGTAATTTAATACAATGAAATCATCTCCTCTGTATCACTCCATCACTTTTGCCTTCTCCAACTGTGGCATTAAAAAAGTTGATGACCTAGTTAGGCTCTGATACCATGTCACAAAGAAATTTAAAGATGGCTAAAAGGTGATGTCTTTCCATTAAGCCTAGAAGAAAAATATATACAAATTTACATAATCAAGAAATTTATATCCTTAATTATACCTACCTAAATAAGACTAATCTTCAGTTGATTACATATTCCTATAAAAAATAATATGTGTTATATGCTGAATAATATATTGTATATGTTGATTACACGAGTTTTCCAAATATATAAGATATAGTAGATGCTAATAGTTTATTTTCTAGTCTATGTTATCAAATAAGAGAAAATTTTGAAAGTCATATATATGAATTTGCATTAAAATCTTTTAGGTGGAGGAAGAATAAAGTGATTTTTAAGATATGAATATTATAAATTAAAATATAATAATATCAAGAGAAAGAAAAATAAGACATTTTTCATATCAACAGAGAAAAAGAAGGCATTTTTGGAATTCTCAATTTATTATTGAAACATTAAATTCTAAAAGTAGAGAGGGATATCATCAAATTTTTATTTTTATTGAAGAGACTATTCTTTAAATTAGAAAATCATAACTACTGTTTTTTATCATTTTTTACGCAAGTATAAATATGCATTTGATAAATAAATTTCTCTAAATAATAAGAGAGTGATCATATAAATTCATTTCATTCCAATTAAGTAAATTTTCTTAATAGTAAATGAAAATCAATATCACTATGCTAGAATTAGATGCGAAAGATGAAATTGGTCAGAGTATGGATATACTTTACCAAGTTATTTATAGAAGTTTATGTGCACTCGTTTATAATAGATTCTGTTGTTGGTTACGAGATAATAAAAATATAATTGAAAGAATATACTCTTGGTTACTGTACTCAAAAGAAATTAGGAACAAAATGATATACTTGAATATGGATATTCATGGGTAAGATAACATATCCTGTCACTGAAAATATTGATGGATTACATTTTTTGGTACTGTAATTTTGTTACTTATACTATTGTAAAAAAATCAAGATAGAATCTGATCCTGCACAGGTTGGACTAAGTTAATATCACTTTAAATATATAAGTAACATAATTAACACATAAAACATAAATCATAATTAGTATCTTATTTTATAACTAGATCATTTTCTTGGTCCCTCGAACAGTTTCTAAAATTGACTTATCTTAACCATTATAGCTGCACAAGTTCCTGGCTTTTATGGTATCCATATGGTAAGTTAAAAGAACTCTACAACTGTTGTAGAGAGAGATAGGCAAAAATTACTAACTCTCTTAGAGCCTTAGCATATGAAATAAAATTCTAATTTTAATAAACTTTAATTAGAAATATAATTGATTCTAGTTAAAAACAAATTATGCGTAAATAATATTCAATATCTTATATTGATCATTATTTATTATATATCACGTATTTAATCATAAAGCTTCTCATTATTGTTCCTTATTTATTATATATCACATATTTAATCATAAAATTTCTTAAACTTTACAATCAAGTTCAATTTAATTAAAATATATTTTCTCTCTTCAACTTATTCTTTGGGTGTGACCCATTAGGTTCTTAAATATATTGATAATGGATATAAATTACAATCCTAAGTCATATTCAAGATTAGATAAATTAAACTTCTTTAATTATCTAATTAAATAGTTTACACCTATAGATCAAGATTAAGGTTTAACAACTCATCATAACTAGCCGAATATTTAGGAATGTCAGAGTAGTTTTGAATAATCTTTCTATGCATGATTTTTTCGATGTAATTCAATCATTTCTTCATACAATATTTTGATTAGATGTATAATATGGAAATTTTATCTACTATATTTAAGTCCAATCATATTGGTTCTCCACCATTAGTAATTGATTCAATTAATGACATTTGAAAACTAATTTTACAATGTCATTCCACCTTGGCCAAGGATATCTCAAATCATACCAATCGAGAACAATGAAACATTCTCCATATAGTTCATGCTTTATCCAATAGCTACTTATTTAACTACCTTTGACTAAAATAGGTTAGAAGTAGTATCAAAATATAGGAATCCTTATACAAGATACTTTGGAGATCTCAAATCAAAAGATCACTTATGTAACGAGAATTTCTATAAACATAAAAGTAATGTTCCAAATGGAATTCTTATATAAGGTCAGTTCGGTGAATTTGATTTCTAACAAGCACTCACATATTCTTTTAAGTATCTCAATACTTTAGTCAATAAGATCTACTATTTCCTTCAAGAGGAAAAATAAAGCATATGCTAGTCTTTTACTTTATATTAATGTCCAATCTTAATAGAATACTAGGAACAATTTACATATACTACATAAATGTAATATGAATATCACAATTATGATCTTATAATAATTTCATTTATAATGTATATTTATCTTCATGAATTTTATCATATCCATCTGAATAGGTATAAGATAAAGAATGTTTTTAAATAATTAACTAAACTACAACTAACCGATTAGTTGTAGGCCATAAACTAATAATCTCTCAGTTGCACTAAGCCAATTATTTAAGTATCTTATATCATATCATCTTATGATATCATGTTACTACTGGGATAGTGGTTTAGTGAGAATTTTACAAGATTCTCGATAATGAGCATTTGCTCAATCTTACAACTTTCACTTTAATTATCATAATAATTAAAAGAATCTGCCTAAATACATAATTAGATCTTTGTGAGACATTAGCTCTTTTTGCATATCAAAAAGCTCTAATATTTTATAGTATATTAGTGTCTTGAATAATGTAAGGAACTAAATCAAGTTCATTAGAGAACTTCTTGATCCAAATAATCATTTTCACTAAGCAAAAAAGTATTATGAGCAATTAGTGTCATATTGGAACCTTTCCAATCTCAAAATAATATTGTTTTAAGTATAATATACCTTAATTAGGATTTACTTCTAAATTTAATATCCATATAATCTTGAACTTAGATATTATCTCATACGTAGAATAATAGATATTTTTAATACTTGATAAGTATAAGATATCTCAAATGTTAAACATCATTAGTATATTATCTATGTCTTGGACTTAGAATAGGTAAACATTTTTCATATCTATCTCTATAGATCTAATCTTATAATTAAGTTCTTATTTTTTCATATCCAGTAAGAGTTGTTCTTGGACTATTTATCTTTAACAATTTAAAATATTAGTTTTGTTCTTTATGAGAATAAGTCTCTACATATTCCAACTGAAGAGAACATTTATACTCCACTAACCTTCTTGTAGATATAATAAATCCACAATCATCTTTAAAGTAAAATCTTTGAATTTATAATAAAAGCTTATCTTTTAACATCTTGCAGCTTTTTAACTATATATAAAATGTATCAACAAAGGCAATAATTCTAATTAGATATACTGTCATGGCATTTGAAATGGAGAATGCTTCTAATGTTGTTATGGCTACTGAAGGAGTTAAATCTAGTCAACCACAACTAATGAAGAGTAGTAGATCATAAGATAGATCTAAAGGTTAATATGATGGAGGAAAATGTACCCAATGTGATAAATACAAAACACACTCGAGGAAATATACTATAGGCTCCTCCACTATGACTGCTCTTCCACCTTCTTCCATCCCAATCATTCATTTTCCATGGTATGCTTAGACAAACCATGGAATTTAACCCTCCCTCACCTCGCCATCGCCTTCTAAGCCTGCTCTACCTAATAGATAAAACCCAACTCATCACTCCTCCTTTGCAATAGATTTGTTCTCATCTTGCACTGGCTTTGATCTCCCCAACCACTTCAATTCCTCCAAAGTCATCTCAGTTTGGCTTTACTTCTCATCGCCCCTTGATTTCGTCCCGCTGGCAACCAAACTTGCTTATTACCTAACATACCATATATGGACCCAACAGACAACCCAGCTTCTCAGCTTCACCTTCGTGTCCAGCCCCCTCTTCCATATCTCAGCCCCTTTCACAACCGCACACCCTGAATCAGCCCTCATTAACACCTCCAAACACTTCCCTAACCCTCACTCATGTTAACCCTCCAACTCGCAGAACATGGATGTAGGTTGTTAGTGACTCCAACTTTGAACAAAAGCTCACTTATTGTCCACCTATAGGGGTAATGGAACAACGAATTGTAACCCCTCCCCTAGATATTCTAAAAGTTGGTATGGAAAGATGGCGAACCACACTTGTTAGGTTCTTTATAGACAAGCGTATCGCATTTCTTGTCATTAAACATTGGGCATTTGATGCCTAGAAACAATATGGCTTGCTAATTAAGGTTCGTAGCCTAGTACGTTTTGCTTTCTTTTTTTCTTATGCATTGGTGCTTTGTTTTGGTCTTGTGGCTACTGGAATTTGCTGCATTTTATTTCCTTTGACTGTCGCTAGGTGTGTCATTTTCTCCTCTTGGTGATGAGTTGGTGTGTTTTGCCGTTACTACTCTTGTTTTGGTTTCTGGAATTTATTGTGTTTTCCTTTGTACTACATTTTGCCTTCTTCTGCTATGCATTTTGCTCTTTTAGTGGACCTTTGCATTTTTTTATGTTTGTTTCTACTCCTAGATGCTGTGTTGTTTTGTTCTTTCTATTTTTTCATTTTAGTATTGTGATTTCCTTTGTCTGATTTATATCCTTTATCGATAGATCTGATGGGCAGAGTTAACATTATGAATATTAAGCTAAAGTTTGAATTTTTTTGGAAAGATCTAGCTTTCTCTTCTTCTCTTTCTCTTGTCCTCTTCTCCACAAGCCTCACGCTCTTTCCTTATGTCGCTGCCCTTGACAAAGGCTCGTTGTGCTTAGATTCTCCAGCCCTTTTCCCATTCCTGCCACTGCCTCCACTACCAACTCTCTAAGTTTTCACTTTTAACTTTCTCTTCTCTAAGTTTAGGTGAGGCTTTGGTGTCTGTTGTATGTGCAATATACATGTTGGTAATTTTTGGACATCTCCATGAGTGGCTTCCTTCAATTTGTGGCTGTGATGGTTGGCAGTTCAAGACATCTTTTTAGTTAATTTTTTTATTTCCTTTATGTAAGTGCATTCTTTGTTTTTAGTTTGTATTGTTTTTATCACTTACTTTCAATTCTTCTTTGAGGTATGGATCTTGTGTTATGGATTTTGTGTTTATCCATCTTCTTTGAGATATGTTGAGATGATCAATGATTTTGTATATTTTCTAGATTGCCATAACCATTTATTAATAATTATCTAGAACTAGGTTTTGGTTTCATTTATTCAATCGAGTGGAGTGAGATGAGAGGGTTAATGTATGGTAGTGTTATTGAAAAAGATAGCTCGTGATTGGATTCTATGTTATGTATGAAGCTTATGTATGGAGCTCCTCTTCTGAAAGAAAAAGCACAATATTAACGGAAAGGGATGATGGATGCATGTGCAGTAATCAGTAATTGTGCTTTAGAGTTTTGTACCGTTTTGTCACATCACACATCTCTCTGTTCGATATCTTGAGCTTCCTGACATGTACTTCTGAGATTTTATTGAAACTAGGAAGAGTAGATTATCATAGTCCGTGCAAGGATAACACGTACAAGTTGAGAAATGGTGATCAGAATTTTGCCGCATATCAGGTATAAGCAGAATTTTGCAACATATCAGGTATTTTTTTTCTAAACTCACATCACATAATAAAGATTTTTTTCTGAAGTTATTATTCTATTTTAATTATTTATTACTTTTTTTTACATATCAGGTATATTCTTTAGTTACATTTTAGTTCTTATTTATGTATTTATTTTAATTTTATTTACATAATCTTTTAGCATACCAATTTTACTTATTTACTCTTTAACCTGCATCATTCTTTTATTGTCGCATTTGTATGTGGGTCTAATGGAAACAAACTCTCTACTATGTAGGGGTAAGGTTGCGTACTATCAGATCTCCCCAGAGTCCACTTTATTGCGAAATTTCGAACTGGGTGATGATGATGATGATGTATTGTTATGAGATTTGAACTTTTCAAATTTCCTCTTACTCCCACTACTTATCTTGAGAACAATTCTTCTAAAAGTGTTCATTGAAATAAATAATTTGTTTAATGACTCTCTACGATTATATCCAACCTTTTGGATCTTTTATAACCTTCTATTGTCTAATTTAATTCTAAACTTATTGAATAATGTGTGATTTAACTAAGCCAAAACCATTAAATTTGTCTCTATCAAAGTCATACCATTTCATATCTAATATAGGATCTTGCTAATTGATTTAATTGGAACTTTCAAAGGTAAGTTGTAATACTAGGTATAGCTATAAAAGAAATAAATATTGCATCATACAATATCTTTATTGCATTTTCCTCTTTACATAAATCCATACTATTATAGAATTTAGTTGTGGAGGTTATTACTCGAAAATCTCATTCCTTATAGATAACTAAAAGTTTTAAATCTCACTACATCATTCTCATCAAAGTGTTTCAACATTCTCAATGCTTAATTTCTACTCATATTTAAACAATCTAAACTTTTCAAACTTTTAAATCATTATTTTGTTTAATAAATATGACTATATTACATAAAGTCAATAGTAAATGTAATTAAATACAAGTATTATCCCTTTTCCTGAATTGTTATTACATCCAATATATATGTACAAGATTTAATAATTTAATACAATCATAATTCTTTCACTGAAGATTGATTTGTTTTTTTTCCTTAAACCTAACAAGTTTCACAAGTTTCATACAATTCATAGTTAAAAGGATATATATATTCTTGTATGTAACTTCATGATTCTTATTACGTTAATTTAACTATTATGGCATAAAAGGAAATGTTATGTATGGAGCTTTTCTTCCGAAAGAAAAAGCACAATATTAACGGAAGGGGATGATGGATGCATGTGCAGTAATCGGTAATTATGCTTAGAGTTTTGTACCGTTTTGTCACATCACACGTCTCTCTGTTCGATATCTTGATCTTCCTGACATGCACTTCTAAGATTTTATTGAAACTAGGAAGAGTAGATTAGCATAGTCCGGTGCAAGGATAACATGTACAGTTGAGAAATGGTGATCAGAATTTTGCCGCATATTAGGTATAAGCATAATTTTGCAACATATCAGGTTTTTTTTCTCTAAACTCCCATCACATAATAAAGATTTTTTTTTCTGAAGTTGTTATTATTATTCGATCTTAATTATTTATTACTATTTTTACATATCAGGTATATTCTTTAGTTATATTTTCGTTTTTATTTATGTATTTATTTTAGTTTTATTTACATAACCTTTTAGCATACCAGTTTTACTTATTTACTCTTTAACCTGCATCATTCTTTTATTATCACATCTGCATGTGAGTCTACCGGAAACAACCTCTCTACTATGTAGGGGTAAGACTGTGTACTATCAGACCTCTTCAGACTTCGTTTTATTGCGAAATTTTGGACTGGGTGATGATGATGATGATGACATAAAAGGAAATCTTAGTTATCCAACTTTGTATTCTTGTTATTTATATTAAGTGTATGTTTCCTTTGTTCCAACAAATACAAAATATTTATATAAAATTGGATTAACTATTTTTACTCAATAATCTATTTTTTATCACGCCTTGAGCATTATAGTATTGTTGAATTCATATTCAATATCATATATTCGAAAGCATGTATTAAAAATATATATGATCTCTATTATATCACGTGTTGACAAGAAAAATAATGCAATCACTTTTCCTTGTAATGATTAAGCTAATGCCTTTAATTGTTATCCATGTTTACATTTTTAGTAGGCTAAATTGAGTGAACAATTTCATTAAGATACTATATCTTTCATCAATAAATATATATTAAAATTATTTTATTGTCGAACATAATTCTTTATCAAAACAACACTAAATAGGATCCTTGAATCCATTCACGACACCTTGACACTCTTCTCATGTCAAATATATAACAGATGAATAAGCAATGAAAGCTATATATACTTTACTTCTGCCCATATTTGTTTTTCCTGTTATAAGATCATCATACAAATATTTAATTACAAACTTAAATGCACTTGTAAGTCAAGGTCATCTACTCAAAAGTTGCTTCAAAGTGTGACATCACTAGCAACATTTTTTGTTCTTTTATCAAATGGACAAAGATGCAAGGGCATTTCAACTTTAAAACATAATGGAGCTATAACATTGAATTGGAATTAAATTGCTTGAATGGTAAGCATAATAAGATGTCCTTGTTGCTAAAATAATGCAAAATTGAAAACAAAATACAATTTTCCATTTTCATCCAAATAAACAAGCTTTTGAACATTTATTTTACAGCTCTAACTCCACATCAGCTATCATCTCCAAGTCAAATGCAACTTCAAGAAAAGTATAAGTGTGTAGTCTACTGAGGCAAGGGATGAAGCATATTGTTATCACACTTGAGTCCCCAAATATTGAAGCACTGAAAAAACATAGGAACAAGGAGGCTACTTATAAAGTACATGATTCTGGAGATGCTGACTTGTTTAATCTTCATACTATGAAAAGTTTGAAATCTTTGATTATGTTTAGGCTTGTCTTGAAAGTGTAACACCCTATTACCCTAGGATACGCACCGGGACGCCCGTAGGTCATCCCGACACATAACCTAAGATAACGGAGCATTACGTGTAATTACTATCGAACTCCACATGGCATCACATACATTTAAAAGAATAAGAACTAGTAAATGGAATTCACAAATTTTTAAAACCGAAATCCTCTTTGCATTACTCCAAAACATCTGTATATACATTAGTGTACAATCTGTACATATCAAACCTAATACATGTACTATGCCAAAATAATACAAACTCCTAACTAGGTCATCCTCCAAATCTGGAATCTCAGCTGACCCACCTGTGTGCCATAGCTCCCTCGTCGAT
>JAOTAY010028302.1:0-26517 GCA_025629805.1 Erythroxylum baracoense | reverse complement strand
TTATAATCCAGTTTATACACAACACCAAATAATCTAAACCAAAAGACATCCATTTTTGGGGTATAATAGACAGTAGTAAAAAATTCGATTATCATAATATGGTGAATATGCATGTCACACCGGATGAACCTATTCCACCCTGTCAGCTAGTCGCTCAATCTTTGTCCTCACTCCTATGTCCTCTAACAATTCAAAATTGAAATACCTAGGAGTGATTATTCCCTATCCTTAAAATCATGGAAGAGCGTGCCTTCTTCATCCGAGAAAATCAGGAAGGGGGATCGATATATTGTCACCATATTGCTTTTGTCATCACCAAAAACTTGACAGCGTAACTCGTCAACTAGTTTCTGAGCCATCATCTTCTTCAGCACCATTGTGGAAGAAAAACCTGCAAGAACAAAGGAGAGAGAGTGAAATTTGACTTAGAGAGAGAAAGAGCAAAAATCTGACCTAAGTCCTTGTGTTTTTGAATGATTAATGCATGAAAAGATGAAAAAATTATATGAATAATGAAAGAATTGAAGAAAATACTAAGAATCTAAGGAAAGATTGAAGAGTTTTAGAGAGTTGGAGAGGAGAAAATCGTGGGTTAGAGAGAGAGGGAGTGAAAATTTGAAAGTGGGTGAGAGAAAAAAGAGGGAGGGAAACTTTAAGTTTCCCTCTGAATGGGATTCCTATGCTGTTGGGAATCCCCAGAATTCCCACAGACGTGGGATTCCTCTTCAAAACTCAATGGTCATCATAGGATAGATAGGCACGTTACGCCGGATGAACCTATTCCAACCTATGTTTGCAGCTAGACGCTTAATTTTTAGCCTCATTCTTATGTTTTCTAACACTTCAAAATCAAAATATCAAGAAGTGACTAATTTTCTAGCCCTGAAATCTTAGAAACACGTACCTTCTTCTTCCGAGTAAATCAGGAATGGGGCCCGATAAGTTACTGCTAAATTGGACTTATCTTCACCGAAAACTTGAAGGCAGAGTTCGTCAGTCAGTTTCTGAGCCATCATCTTCCTTGCTGCCATTGTAAGAAGAAAATCTTCAAAAATTGAGAAGAAGATGAGTGAAATTCGTATTTAAGAGAGAGAGAGAGAGAGAGCAAAATCTTACCCAAATTCTTGTGTTTTTGAATGATTAATGCATGACAAGATGAAAGGATTGTAAGCTTAATGAAAAGAAATGAATATAATACCAAGAATCTCAAGGAAAAATGAAGAGTTTAGAGAGTAGGAGGAGGATTTTCGTGGGTTAGAGAGAGAAGGAGTGAAAATTTTGAGAGTGCGTGAAAGAAAAAATGGGAGGTAAGTTTAAATTTCCCTCCCGGATATCATGGGAATTCCCACAATTCTCATGATTGTGGGAATTCCCACAATTCCCACAAAATTCTCTCTAGAAGGGAATCACCACAATTCCCACAATTGTGGGAATTCCCACAAAATTCTCTCTAGAAGGGAATCACCACATTTCCCACAATCATGGGTTGTCTCTCTAAAAACTTTCTGGAGAGATTTCCCATGTTTGTGAAAATTGGTGATTCTCAAGATTCCAAACCTTCTTCCAAGCTTGATATTGGTTTTTTATTATCCCACAACTTACAAACACATCAAATTAATGTCATCAACAAGAATTTTGAAAAGAAAACAAGTTGAAATTCAAACAAAAACCGAATTGAAAATCAATGAAAATCAATTCAAGCACAATCTTAATTGGATAAATCAAACAAATAACTAGACGAAGACAACCAAAAGAAATTAAACATGCTAAGTTAAGGTCATTAGCTTAACCATTCCTTATATATTCATGAAAGAGCAGAAGATAGGAGAGAGATAACTTTCCTTTCTTGTGGCTATGTCCCTCCATAATATGGCTTACAGATAACTTTCCTTTCTTATGGCTATATCCTTCCATAATATGGCTTACAACAGTGCAGATTGACTTTGGATGATTCCCCCTTATCATTTTCCAGTTCCATAACTACATAAGGAAACACTTAAAGAATTTGAAGGCCCCACTCCATCTTAACTTGAGCTTTCCTGGAAATAGTTGAAGTCTTAAATTAAACAAAAGTACCAAGTCTCCACTCCTGAATTCCTTTTCCTTGATATGGCCATTATGTCACTTCTTAGCCCTTTTTTTATATAGCTTGGAATTTTCATAAGCATCATACCTTAACTCATCTAACTTGTCGAGGTGTAATAATCAATTTTCTCCTGCTAGCTTCCAATCCATGTTCAATTTCTTGATTACCCAATATGCTTAATCCTCCAATTCCAATGGTAAATGACATGCCGATATGGTGTTGTACCTATGGGGGTCTTGAAAGCTATTTTATAAGCCCACAGTACATCATCCAGCTTCAATGACCAATCTTTCCTTGAAGTGCTCACTATCTTCTCTAGAATCTTTTTTAGCTCTCTATTCACCACCTCCACTTGGCCACTAGTTTGGGGGTGGTATGGGGTAGCCACTCTATGATGAACATTGTATCTTCTCATAAGGTTCTCAAACAGTTTGTCATAAAAATGACTCTCCCCATCACTTATGATTGCTCTAGGAACCCCAAACCTAGTAAAAATTTTCTTAATGAACTTCTAAATCACCTTGCTATCATTGGTTAGAGTGGCGACTGCTTCAACCCATCTAGAAACATAATCAACTCTAACCAAAATATAGGTGTTACCTTCGGAGGATGGGAATGGTCCCATGAAGTCTAGACCCCATACATTAAATATCTCCACCTTTATTATGTTCGAAAACGACATTTCATCTCTCTTTGATATGTTGCCCACTCTTTGACATCGCACTTGAGCATAAAATCTCGAGCATCCTTAAGCAGAGTTGGCCAATAGAATCCACGCTCCAAGATTTGTGCAACAATTTTGTTAGCTCCATAGTGCCCTACATACGGTGAGCTATAACATTGTGTTAAGATTTCAGGCATTTCATCTTCAGGAACACACCTGCGAATTAAACTATCAGCATAGATCTTATAAAGTACAAGTTTATCCCATATATAACAAGAGCATTGAAATAGGATATGCTTCCTTTATGGATATGACAAATTGGATGGAAGAATACCATGTGAAAGGTAGTTTGCAATAGCTAAAAACCGAGGAAGGAAAGGGTTATCTACCATCATCAAGGTCACGTCAGGAAAACTTTCCTCATTTTCCTCTTCCTCTTCATGATGTCCTCCTTTAAATCTTGGTAAATGGTCTGCTATGACATTTTCTGCTCCTTTCTTGTCTTTAATTTCAATGTTAAACTCTTGGAGTAGGAGTACCCACCGGATGAGCCTAGCTTTCGCATCCTTCTTAGCGAAAAGGTAATATAGTGCTACATGATTTGTGAAAACAATAACTTGTGAGCCCAAAAGATAAGAGCGAAATTTTTCACAAGTAAATATCACCGCAAGCAGTTCCTTCTCAGTAGTTGTGTAATTTAGTTGTGCTCTTATCAACGTCTTGCTTACGTAATAGATAGCATGAAACCTCTTCTCCTTCCGCTGACCAAGTACACACCCAACAACATAGTTGTTTGCATCACACATAATCTTAAACAGAAGAGATCAATTCGACGACATCAGAATTAGTGCTGTTATGAGTGCCTTCTTCAACCTGTTAAAAGAATTTAAACAATCATCATAAAAAACAAAAGGCACAACTTTAACCAATAGATGAGTTAGGGGTCTTGTAATAAGGGAAAAATCTTTAATGAACTGTCTGTAAAACCTTGCATGACCAAGGAAAGCTCAGATACCCTTGATGTTAGAAGGAAGCGGTCACTTTTCAATTACTTCTGTCTTAGCGCAATCCACTTCAATCCCATTGTACGAAATCTTATGTCCTAATACAATTCCCTCTTGGACCATGAAATGACATTTTCCCAATTTAAAACTAAATGCGACTCCTCACATCTTTGAAGCACTTTGTCTAAGTTAAGAAAACAATGATCAAAAGAATCTCCAAAGATAGAAAAATCATCCATAAATAACTCCATAAAATTTTCATTCATGTCTGCAAATATGGCTATCATGTACCTTTGAAATGTGGTAGGTGCATTACATAAACCAAAGGCATTCTTCGGTACGCAAAAGTTCCATATGGACATATGAAAGTGGTCTTCTTTTGATCTTTTAGGTATATAAATATTTGATTATACCCTGAATATCCATCCAGAAAACAAAGCCATTCTCTCAATCATTTAGTCCATAAAAGGTAAAGGGAAATGATCCTTCTTGGTGGCCAAATTTAGCTTCCTATAGTCAATACACACTTCCCAACCTGTGACAGTCCTAGTGGAAAGCTTTTCCCCTTTCTTATTTTCTATCACCATCATGCTACCCTTGTTTGGCACACACTGTACTAGACTCATCCACTCACTATCTAAAATGGGGTAAATTATCCCTACATCCAGAAGTTTCACCACCTCCTTCTTCACAACCTCTTGCATATTCGGATTTAATCTTCTCTATCTTTCTCTCACAGTTCTACATCCTTCTTCTAGGTTAATCCTATTCATCACCACATTGGGGCTAATCCCCATAATATCAAAAATTTTCCACCTTACAGCTCTCATCCTTTTCCTAATAGTCTCCATAACTTTCTCTTCTTGCTTACAATTTAGTTCATTGGAGATAATGATAGGTAAAGTGTGATTGTTTCCTAAAAAGGTATATCTCAAATGAGAAGGTAAAGGTTTAAGCTCTAAAGTGGGAGGTTTAACAGTAGACGGTGGTGTAGGTGTACCAGTTCTCTCTAATCTTTCTAACTCAACTTCCTTACATAAATCCTCTTCCTTCATACTTTCATCTTTGTGTACCTCATTCACTTCATCAACTCCTTCTTTAATCTGCTTCACACACTCATCTACAATATCAATTTTCATACACACATTTCTATCCATCGATTTCTTCAAAGATTTTGTCATATTAAACTCAACCTGTTCATCACTAATTCTCAACACAAGTTTCCCCTTATGCACATCAACTAATGACTTACCAGTATTCATAAAGGGCCTATCCAAAATCAATGTACAATTCTTATTAGCTTCAAAATCCAACCCATCAAAATCAACAAGAACTATAAATTTGTTCACTTTTACCAATACGTCTTCCACAACTCCGAGTGGCCTTTTTATGGATTGATCCGCAAGTTAAATCAACAAGGATGTTAGCTTGACCTCTCTTAGTCCCAGTTTCCTGAAAATAGACAAAAGAATCAAATTAATACTTGCACCTAAATCACATAAACATTTAGAAAATTCAAAATCACCAACAACACATAGAATAGTGAAACTCCCTAGATCTTTCAATTTCGAAGGCATTTGGCTTGAGATGATGGAATTGTAATTTTCTGTCAATGTTATCGTCTAATTATCCTCCCAAGTATGTTTATGTATGAGTATATCCTTTAAAAACTTTGTATACTTGGGCATACACTCCAAAGCTTCCTCTAACGACAAATTAATCTATAACTTCTTCAGTTTCTCCAAAAATTTGGAAAACTGAGTGTCCATTTGATGTTGTTTTACTCTTTGTGGATATAGAAGTTTAGGCTTGTATGGTGGCAGTGGTACATATGACCTTCCTTCTTCCTTTTCTTCTTCTATCTTATTTTTCTCTTTTTCTTGACTGTCCCTTTTCACACTTAGCTCTTCCATTTGCTTGCCACTTTGAAGCATAATGACTTTGAGTTGCTCCCTTAGAATGACCTCAGTATTGCTCGATAAAATACCTGTTCTTTGAGAAAGTAAAGTATCAGTAAGTTGACTTACCTGAACCTCCAAGTTATGGATCGACGAGGTATGGTTCTTCATGTTTTGGTCAATTTTTGCCTCCATCCTCTTTTGACTATCCTCCTAGCTTGCAAACATTCTTTCTGACTCTCTTCTTGAGCTGCCAGTTTGGAATCAAACATCTCCATAAACTTGTCCAACTTACTCTCCATAGCTCCAATTCGATCTTGTTGGAATCTCGAAGGTCCTTTTGATCTTGCTTGGCCACCTACATTGTTAGTACTCTAAGAAAAATTCAGATGGTTTTTTCATCCCGGGTTATAAGTATTAGAGTATAGGTTATTACCTCACTGTTGCTGACCCATGTAATTTACCTATTTCGTACCACCAGCTCCCAATAAGAAACACTCTTGTAACATCCTATTATCCCGTGATTAGGGTTAAAACCCTAGGATACTATATATGAGAGTTTACTAAGAATTTAGAAATGCATTTCGTGCATCATCTGGCATACACATACACGTGAATAATGCAAATCACTCATTAAAATAATTATACATGCATTCATTGACATTTTCCAGGTATAAGTGATTTTTATTATTTGTTTTGAAAATTAAATTGGTGTGTATTAAAATTATTTTCGCATTTTTGGAGACATTTTGGATATTTTGAAAATTTCTAAAAATTTGGAGTATTTTAGACTAAGAAAAATATAGAAATAAGAGACAAATGGAAGTGTGACAAATGGATTAGTAATTAATTGACAAATGGACTAATTATGGACTAACAATTGGACAAATTACTATGTGACAAGTAGAGCAATTAGTAAGTGACATACGGGCTAATTAAATGGATGACAAGTGTAAGACATGCCAAAGGACATGTGTCTATGAGGGATGGAGCCACCTAGTCACATTTTTGGGTAAGAAAGTTTCTATAGCTCCTTTGTTTTGTCTCCACCGAAAACACCATCTTCCTTCTTGTTCATCCATCACTTAAACACTTAACTTCTGCATTTTTTTTGTATTATTGGCTTACCCACGTTACACCTTGGAAAGAAATCATTCCAGCCCATATTTTGTTCTGTTTCTCTCTATTTTTGTCTTTTCTCCATCCACTGAAATCAAATATTTTCTCTCTCAACTGCTGGAATTTTTCTGAATCAAGTAAGTGATGCTTTAAGTTGTATGGGTAGTGTAAATGAAATTTTGTTGATGTTTTAATGTTTGTAAATGGATGCATGCGTGAGTGGTGTAGGAAGATAAATGAATGCATGCGTGAGTGGTGTTGTAGGGAGAAGAGTTTTAGTGATACAAGCAAAACGAAAATGTGCAGAAAGTGTGATGAAGGATTGTGGTAATTGGACTTATATGAAGAGTAGTGAAATGCAAAAAATGTAATATAGAAAAGTGTGAATTAGGTTCTATTTTGGGTTGTGATTATTCATGAATTTGTGAATTGTGACTAGAGAATTTTGAACTGCAAATTTCGATTTAATTGAATCATCAACTTGAAAGGATAGAGAAATGGTAGAAAGATGATAGAGTTTTGACAACGGAGTATGCTGGAGTGTGTTATATGCAATGTTTTGCTAAACATACATTTGCATTTTTGCTATAACATAATCTTTGAATATCAAAATTGGATGAATTTTGATCTAGATTAAACTAGGGAAATATGGATACATTTTTCACGAAGGAATCGAATTTTAATTCTGTCCTTAAAAGCCTTGAACTGTGGCTTGAAGTTGAAAACTATGTACTGTTGTGTTATGAGAATAGTCTGTAATAATGTGGTTATAACTTGCATAAAACTAAACCAAAATGCATGAATTTGATGTCATTAGAAACTTAAGACATTTTGGAACATTTCATTAGAAGAAGGTATTGCCTAAATACCTCATTGTCTAGGTCATAATGATCATACAAATCTGACTGGAAAATCTGCCTTGAGAAAAAATTTGGAAAATTAAAGCTGTAGGACAAAATTTTGGTTTCAAGTTCTTCTTCCTCTTTCTACCTATTTTACATGTCTTTAAGGCATGAATTTGAAGAAACTCAAAGAATGAAAGTTGTAGATATAGGTCTTAACTTGACCAATGTGAAAGTGTCTTGACAAAATAGTGACTAGAGCTTGTGTTATGCTTGTTTTTCTAATACTAACTGTGACAAACCCCTGTGCAGAAACCTTATATATTTCCTTATTTTTGGGGATTTTAGAGCTCGAATTGGTCAAAGTATAAAACATGAAAAATGATTGTTGATGTCTCATTAATGCTTCTGTGAAACATTTTGGCTAGAAGATATCTTGATAAGTTTATGTAGTTAATTGAAGTCATACCCTAAAACGATGGAATATTTTGAAGAGAATGAGTTCAAATCTGGAAATTTTGATATGTTTAAGGAATAAATGAGTTATTTTAATGCAAACACGATCTTAAGAACATAATAAATGTTCATAAGGTATGGATGAATGAGCATTGAAGAACATAGGGTGTTTATGAATGAGAATTGGGTGAATGTATGAGTATATGTTGCTGGAAAATTTTGGTGAATGTATAGATTTAGCTTGCTAAAATTTCAGATATAAAGTACCAATAGTGTGTGTTTTATAAGAAGCTTTTGATTATGGAAATGTTCAAGGATAAGTGTAAATATGAGTTGGTAATGATATAAATATGTTATCACGGATGTAATATGATTTAAAGTATGTAAGTGATGAATTGGAAATGATTGAATGAGAACTAGGAAATTATGAGAGTGTATAATCCTAGGAAAAAGAGTTGTATATGTGTGGGTGATCAATTGAAAGTAATCAAGTGTATTAAAGAAACATACCTGAGAATTTGTCATTGAGCATGCATAATACATGATACATATATAAATGTGTTTATTCATCTGAATGTGCAATGTGGTACTATGAAAATGTATGTGATTGCATATAGAAGAGCACATTGAGCGACCGCTTCCAGACATTGCTAGGACTTCAAGGCAATAAGCTAAAGGTAGCCTTTGTGAGTAACCTAAGATGGTCTCACCTTGACTGTTTGCTTAATTATGAATTGAATTACTATTTGATATCATTATGATATTATTGATTTCAAATAATTGATTGTCCAAGGAGTTTGATATTCAGGACTGTATTGGGAGTATTCCTTGAATGTGAATGTGATTGGCTAAATGTGTTTTTAACTTATAAGTTGAATGCCGGACCAAGTCCGATGATCAATGTGAATGAGAAAGTGAATGCGAATGCAATGAATTGAACATGATGATTGAATATTTTTGATGCATTTATTCCATGAATGCATGAAATATAAAAGCAGTTATAACCAAAGTCACTACTGAAAAAGAGCTTAAAGCTCAGACATCTATGGTAAGAGCCTATGGCTCAATTTGTATGATAGAGCCTAGTATCCACAATGGATACGGGACAATATGATAGAGCTCGGTATCCACAACGGATACGGGATAGTGAAAAAGGCACTTGGTCACAACAAAATAATAAATAAATTTGAGTCTCATATATATTGCATACACATATGAAATGAATAAATTGAGCAATTGCAATGTTTTAAGGACTTTTATAGAGTGAAAGTTGTGAATACTTATCGATGAATATGTACTACATGATCACAATGAAATGATAAATTGTATTGATTTTGAAATGTGACAATTGTGAACAAAGTGCTTTGTGATATTACATGATGGTAATTAAGATGATGTGAATTATATGATAACATTGTGTTGCATGACAAGAGTGAACCATTGAGTATGGTTACTCAACTGAGTTCGCAAAACTCAACTAAATTGCAATGTTGACATTTTCAGGTTCGAGAGAGCGACGACTTAGCTTCTAAGACTGCTTAGCAAAAATCTTGTATAGCTTTTGGATAGAAGTTATGGCTCAAAAGGTCAATCAGCTAGGACTGATGGATTAGTTTTAATTTTGTTAACTCCTCATATATGTAGTTTATTTTGTAGACAGAGTTATAGGCTCTGATAGGTTGATATTGTATAAACATGGATGATTGATATAATGCTATATTGTAATTAAGGTTATGAAATGAAATGAGAAAATTTTGGATTTTTGACATTGCGTTATTTATGGTTTTAATTATGATGCCATAAGATACATTGAAAGTGAATAGGTTAGCATGCCATTTTTGTCAAGCATGTGAACGAATATCTGAAAGGTGTACGTGTACGTGTCAGATGGAAGTGGGGTGTTATAGTTGGTAGTATCAGAGCATGGTTGGCATCCATAGGGATAAGAATGTTAGGCATGAAATAATGTGAGAATTTTAGATGGTAATCAAAGTTATTGTCTCTTATAGGCCATCCGCTATAGGTGATCAACTGGAACAATAAACTGACCTAAGATCAGAAAGAGCTAGTAGAGAGTCGTTTGTATCTCGACCTAAGAGAATGCCTCTAAGAATTCCCGAGAGAAGGGAAAGGAGTTACAATAAACTGTGAAAGCAGGGGGCTATGGACTTCTATAGAAGTACAGACCCTGTAGAAGCCAAGGGATGGCTAGAGAGAATAGAGAGAGTCTTTGATCAGATGGGCTGTGAGTCAGACGAGAGGTTCGACTATATTGTTTCTTTATTGCAAGGCTCAACTTACCAGTGGTGGAAAACTATTCCAAGAAGTACCATCAGGCCTTGTAGTCTGAGATGGGAAGACTTCCTGAGGGTCCTCAAAGAAAATTACATGCCCATAAAGAAATTTCTAGATTTGAAGCAGGGTAGTTTGTCTATGGCAGACTATGGGGTTAAGTTCAACGAGTATGAGGTTAAGTTCAATGAGTTGATGGGATATGCTACTGCCTGGATTCCTACTAAAGAAGACAAGTGCAGGAGATTTAGAGACAAACTGAATATGAAAATCTAGACGAGGTTAGCTATTTCTAACCTGGGTAGTTTTACAAAACTACGAGCTACCTCGATCTGCATTGAGTAGCTGTTGAAGGACATTCAGTCTGAGTACAGATCAGAGATTAGATAGAAAAGGCCCAGTGAATCTCAGTATGGTTTTGACAGAAGGTTCAGTAACCATCAAAATCGAGTTTTCAGACCACCAACTAGATCAAGACAGTCGGGGTAGTTTTGTTCAGTTTGGTAATAGTAGAGTTGTAGTATCAGGTTAGTTACCGAGTTGTGAGCATTATGGGAAGAAGCACAGTGGTGGGTAGTTTTGTTTAGTCTGGCAATAGTAGAGGTGCAGTATCGGGTTAGTTACCGACTTGTGAGCATTGTAGGAAGAAGCATAGTGGTGAATGCTAGAAGTTGACAGGAGCCTACCTTCAATACGACTCATTTGATCATCAGGTCAGGGACTATTCTGTTATGTTTAGAGCACAGTCTGGTAGGAGAGGAAGTGTTGTGATAGAAACTACAATTCAGTAGAGCCAAGCTAGTGGGTTTGGACAAGGAGGTCGTGGTAGAGGCCGAATGAGTTCTGGGAGTGCTATTGGTAGGACTGAGGTGCAGAGCAATCAACCACAGTCTCAAGTCCAATTCTATGCCATGACGAGACAAGAGGCTCAAGACTCTCCAAATTTCATTGCATGTGTGTTACTAATATTTACATTTTAGGCTTATGAATTGCTAGATCATGGATCTACACATTCTTTTATTGCACCACACATGGAATCTATATTGCATTATGATAGAGAGTTATTGAGATGTGGATTAGAGGTGAGTACACCGATAGGTTGTACCACTATGATAGGGGAAGTCTGCAAGAGGTGTTTGTTTCGAATTGATCAGGTAGAGTTAGAGGCATACTTGATTGTGTTACTATAAAAGGAAATAAATGTTATCCTAGGCATGGATTGGCTCACTGCTCATAGGGCCATTATAAATTGTTATACTAAGAAGATAATATTTGAATCTCCTAATCAGCTGAAAGTAGTGTTTAGAGGTATTAGCCAAGCAGTGCCAGCCAAACTGATTTCCTTTGTGAGTTCTTTGAGGTTGATGCAAAGAGGATGTGAGGCTTATTTGGCCCACGTCATTAATAACCAAACTGAGCAAGATATGCAGGACATTCTTATGGTTTAACCAAACTGAGCAAAATATGCAGGACATTCTTGTGGTTAAGGAATTCCTGGATGTGTTTCCCTCAGAGTTACTAAGCTTACCTTCAGATCGAGAAACAGAGTTCACAATTGATCTAGCTTTAGTACTGCTCCTATATCTATTCCCCCATATAGGATGGCACTTATGGGATTGAAGGAATTGAAGACTCAGTTACAAGTGTTTCTAGATAAGGGATTTATTAGACCTAGTGTTTTATGGGAGCTCTAATCTTATTTGTGAAGAAGAGAGATGGAACGTTGAGACTATGCATTGATTATAGGCAACTGAATTAGGTCACAGTGAAGAACAAGTACTCGTTACCTAGAATCGATGATTTGTTTGATCAGTTGTAAGGAGCTCAGGTGTTCATTAAGCTGAATTTGAGGTCTGGGTATTATCAGCTGAAGATAGCAGAGGTTGATGTATCAAATAGTGCTTTTAGGAGTAGGTATGGACATTATGAGCTTTTAGTGATGCCGTTCGGGTTGACTAATGCCCCAGCTGCATTTATGTCATTAATAAATAAAGTGTTTCATCCTTACCTGGATTGCTTTGTGATAATGTTTATCGATGACATTTTGGTGTATTCAAAGAGTAGAGAAGAGCATGCTAAGCACTTGAGAGTGATACTATAGATTATAAGGGAGAAACAACTATATGCTAAATTCAGTAAATGTGAGTTTTGGTTGGATCAAGTAGTATTTTTGGGTCATATAGTAAATAGGCAAGGTACTGAAAATTGTGGGTGTGGGTGTCATTCTTGCTAAAAAACGTGGCAAGATGACTTATGCCATTTACAATACTTCAAAAATCTCAGTCTAGCACAATGCAACTACTCCACCATAGAAAAGGAGATTTTAGCTATTGTGCTTACTTTAGATAAATATTATTTGCTTGGTTCTAAAGTGATTGTGTATTCTGATCAAACAATATTAAGGTATCTTTTATCGAAGAATGAAGAGAAGCCAAGGCTCGTTAGATGGATTCTCCTACTCCAAGAGTTTGATTTGGAGATTAAAGACAAGAAAGGTATAGAGAATTTAGTCACGGGCCACTTGAGTTGAGTTGTGAAGGAAGAGCATTCAGTACTATTGTAAGAGTTGTTTCCGGATGAGCAATTACTAACACTTCAAGTTAAGGTTCCATGGTATGCTGATATTGTGAACTATCTAGTGAACCATAAGATACCTAATGACTTGAGTAAGGCTAAACTAAACAGAATAAAGAGTGAGTCAAAATATTATATCTGGGATGATCCTCAACTATGGAAGTGTTGCTCTGATCAAGTGATTAGGACATATGTGCTTGAACATATGAATCAAATTTGAAATTTTGCCATTCTTATACTTTTGGTGGCCATTTTGGGCCTAATAGAATAGCTAGGAAAATACTTGAATGTGGTTTTTATTTTCCAAATATATTTCGAGATTCCTATATGTTATGTAAAGCATGTGAACAAAACCAAAAACATGGTAATTTATCCTATAGAGATGAAATGCCTATATGTCCAATTTTTGCATGTAGAATTTTTGATGTATGAGGCATCAATTTTATGGGACCATTTCCTTCTTCTTTTGATTTTATTTACATTATTTGGCTTTGGATTATGTTTCTAAATGGATGGAAGCTAAAGCCACTAGGATTGGTGATTATAAAATTGTTGCAAAATTTGTCAAGTATAACGTTTTTGCTAGCTTTGGAACATCGCAAGCATTGATTAGCGACAGGGGTACTCATTTTTGTAATCGATTGGTGAGAAATCCTTTAAAAAAGCACCAATTCACTCATAAGGTGTCTATGACCTATCATCATAGAGGTGTCAAATAGAGAAATCAAGTCCATCCTTAAGAAAATGGTAAGCCCAAATTGTAAAGATTAGAGTCAACGACTTGATGATGCTTTTTGGGCATATAGGACTGCATACAAGAAACTAATTGGCATGTCTCTATGCCAACTAATTTACAGAAAGTTGTCACATCTTTTAGTGGAAATTGAGCACAAAGCATTTTGGGCCATTAAGGAATGCAATATGAAGATGGATACGGTAAGGAAACAACGAAAACTATGATTGTAAGAATTGGAAGAGCTTAGGTTTGAATCTTATGAGAATGCAAAAATTTACAAGGAAAAGTTGAAAACATTTCATGATAAGATGATTGTTAGGAAGAGTTTTATAGTTGGAGAAAAAGTTCTTCTCTACCATTAACGACTTAAGCTTTTCCCAAGTAAATTGTGTTCTCATTGGATTAGACCTTTTATTGTTGCTAATATGTTTTCACATTATTGTTGCTAATATGTTTTCACATGGTGCAATTGAAATTGAAAAATTCAAAGTCAATGGTCATCGATCGAAACCCTTCTATAAAGGATTCCAAGTAAAGGATGTGGAAGTGATAGGGTTAGAAAACCCTCATTATGAAGGTTGAGCAATGCGAGGTCGAGTCAATGACTGTAAATAAAGGCGCTACTTGGGAGGCAACCCAAGGGAAGTTGATTTCTGTCTCTTTATATTTTCGCAACTGCTATTTTCCTTAACTTCTCCATTTCTTGCATTTAATGTTACACTGGGGACAATGTAACTTTTAAGTGTGAGGGTGGGGATCTTAGTTTGATATTAGCTTTTATGCATGTTTTTTAGCTTAATTGTTGTTTATGTGACTTCTTAAGTGGTTTTCAAAATCAAAAGTTTTCTCATTTTCTATTGCTTTTAAGACTATAGACTCATAACTAGAGTGTGAATTAACTAGAAAAATCCATAGCAAATTTGGCCTATACTTTTTCTCTTGTGATTGTTAATGTGCATTATTTTTAGAAGAGTAGTGACTAGTGGTAGACAAAGCTAGTGAGATTTTGAGCCTTTATAGATTGACACATCCATATTAGTCTCATTGTCTTTTTGTTTATGTGTGACCTTCATGACATGTACATCCTAACTTTGCTTTAATTTTCTATTCAATACTACATTTTTATCACATGCATTATCAGGAAAATGATTAGGCATTCTTTGTTTTTATAAGCTACATTAGCCAAATAGCCTACACATTGATATAAAATTCCCTTTGTTAACCCTTTTGGGCTTTATTAACCTTTCTTTTTGTGTTAACCACATGCTATTAAACTTACCCAAATGTCATACCTAAGCTTTAAAGCTAGTGAAGCATTTGTGATTGTTGAGTTTATGGATGTATAAAATTCTAAGTATGAGGGTGCGCATATATGAGAGATGGTTATAATTGTTAGGAGGTATTTTATGTCATATCATTGCAATTCCCATGTTCATGTAGCTTCTTTCAATGTATAAAAAAAGAGAAAAGAAAAAAAGGGAAAGAGAAAAGAAAAATCAAAAAGAACAGAAAAGAAATATATGTTTTAATAAAATTATCAAGGAGAAAATGCATATGTGTTGCAAAGTTGTATATGATTAGCCTTTCCTCCTAAAGTTGTATTGAATGGGTACTTGAGTATGTTGGATATGATGTAGATGTTTCTTTTCAATGGTCACTTCCTATAATTACAAAGTCTTATTTATGATCAACTTTTATGAGTGATTTTTGTTTCTTGTGGTTTATGGTGAGAGAGCTTGAAATTGACCTAAGAAATATAGTTTTCGCATTCATCATAGTTGATGTACACAATTGTGCATGAATGTTGGTTTTTGCACTTGATAATATATTTAGTGTTAATTTTGTTTCTCTAGCTTTAATGACTTTCATGCTACTTTACCCAAATAGATCCCACCTTACCCTTGCCCACATTATAACCCTAAAAGTCCTTTAATTCATGATTTCCATATGACATTTAGTGGGGGAGAAATGAAATGATATGCAACTTTATGGAATGTCATGATCATAAATGATGTTGAGTGTACCTATGGATATATCTTATTTAAACACATTATCCAAGTCTACCTCTACATTGCTCAGTTTCTAAAGGTATTGAATGTTGGTTGATCATGAGTAGAAGCGTTGAATGTTAATTTCTTGCTATGGTTTTTGAAAGTCATTCATCTTTACTTATGATTATCTATTCTTAGAAATATGAAAAATAAGTAAGTGTTTTAGTTTGTGACTTTCATTTTGATGATTTTCCCAAGGACGGTCAAAAGCTAAGTGTGGGAAAACTTGATATGCGCTTAATTGTTTATACATTTAATCCATTACACTTAGTAATTAATGCCTTAAAATGCTTAGGATACTCACTTTAGCTCATTTGATTTTAGTACATTTTGGAAGTGAAGTCGCTAAAGTGACTCAAAAGCATACTTATTGAGCCATCTTCTCAATGTTCATACTATATTGTCTTTATGGAGCAAGAAGAAGAAAAATATTAAAAGAAAAAGAAATAAAATAGAGCATAAAAGTAGAGACCATGACTGTAACAATTTAAAAGTTATAGCCATGAAATCATAACTGCAACAATTAAAAAGTTACAGCCATGAGACTAAGTTGCAATATGAATTATAAGGATTATTTTAAACTACCAAGAAACACCTTATGTTGTCCTATTTTTCAAGCTAACTGTCCATTTTATCTGATGAAAACCTAGATACCTCATTTGGTGTTGAACGTCGCTTGGGAATTAAAAAACAACAGTTGGAATGTTAGACATCTCATATGAGCCACTGCCATACTATCATTTTTAACCTATTTTTTATAATAAGCAAGGTGGTGCGACGATGAGGGGAGTGGAGGAGGAATAAAATAGTAGCTGAAGTGCATTTTAGGGGGCAAGCTAGAAAAATAAAGGGTGTTAGTGTCAGCTATAAGTGATAGAACTGAGAGAACAAAAGGGGATGGACAAGGATTAACGCACCAGTAGTGGAGAGACCTCCAAGACGTTATTCTTCATCAATTTTTCTGGGATTTTGAAGATGGAATAATGTGACACCTGGGGAGAGGTTACTGGATAAGAGTGGAGCAACAATACAGCTGTGGAGAAGCCATTCATCATCGTTTTCTCTTTTGTTTTCAGGGAGGAATAACGTTAAACACTAAGACAGCAAGGCCACTCTCTTCATCATTTTCTCTTTGTTTTTCAACAAGAATGGAGGCAACGAAAGCTGATTATTGGATGTTGATGGAGAAGATAGAAGGCTAAATCACCCAACGCTAGTTCGGAGGTGCAATTGACTCCGAGGAGCACATTTAAGCATACATCATTGTGTATCATTTCTTTATCCCTTTTTTTGGACTGATTATGTTATCTTGAGATTAATGATTGTGTATTGTGTAAGAATGCATTTGATGCTATGTTGAATCATTTTTCATGGAAACCCATTGCTCGAATTCGAATACAATACATAATAGTCGTGTTTAAAGTCGTATGTAGCAGCTAACGGTATTAAATCGTTAGGGATAATTTAACATAAGTTAAAAAATCGAGCTTGTGTGATTATTGCTTAGATTGGTTTATTTTTAAAATCAAATTGCAGCTATCCAATTAAACTTAGAAAGCTATTTCTAGGTTATCCAATAGTTAGGGTTAATTAATAAGCTCTTCTTAATTAACTACAACCTAAGGAAAAACTGAAATTAACAGAGCTTGTTGTTAATTCACGATCAATTGTCTAAAGAGGGGTGTGAAGACGATAATTCAATGGCGTATATGAAATTGTGTTTAGGTTGAGATTAAACCAAAGAATCAAATTTCAAATCATTAATCAATTTTATCACTTTGTTATTATTATATTGAGGTAATTTTACATATTTAATTTTACGTTGTTTCTTAATTTTTATCGAATGGTTTTACATATACGTAGAATTTAGGAAAGAAATTCTAATTAATCTATGTGAGATTTACCTAGACTTACCACTAGCTATAGTTAGTCTAGTTATTTTGGTAGCGTTACGATGCACGACCAAACTTGTTAAAAATAGTTCCTGACATTATTTGTGAATTGAATCCTTTATTTTCAACTAATAATCTTATAGGTATTTTATTGTCTTCTATCTTAATAGTGGTTTCTATGGTGGTATCTATTTGATGTATCTATATATTGATAAGGTTCATTTAGTTGGGAACTTATCAAATTATGTATTAGATTATGATTAATCTAACTTCCACTAGTTCCAATTTCAACTAAGATGTTATAAGGAACATAATTTATTCCATCAAATACTTTCCTTTAAATTTATAATTGGAACATATATTTCTATCTGTTCTTATCAAAGTATTAGCATATTTTTGACTATTCGAAATACCGGTTTCTTAATAAGATAATCTAGGAAATAATTTATTGTGATAAGTTATCAAGGGATTTTTAAGTAAATATTATAAAAATCATCTTTTATCTCTTCTACATTTTCTATATAAAGAGGATATACTTTTTAAATTTAGAAAGTAATTTTAAATTCAATAATATCATTATCTACAAAACATTCTATTTGATACATATTTGATAAGGCATAAGATATCATCTAGGTAATAGAATATTATCTATTTCCTTCTCTAATTAAATCTTTTCTTTAAAAGTCTTAAATTCAAGAGAGCATCTTATCAAAATCTTTATCTTGTATATTATAAGCCATCTTAGGATTGATATTAAAAAAAATTGACATCCAAGATTTCCTTTCAAGATTCCCATACAAGCTTCTTCTCAATTACAAATTCAATCATCTATTATTGCTAAATTTATTGGACTATCTATTCCTTCTTTGAAGGTATATCTAACAATCATTTGTATGGATCCTAAATGCACCCATTCTATTTTGTCCCTAATTTCTTTGGGAATGTGATCAAGTTTTTGAGAAATATCTTGTTTAGATAACAGAGGAATCATTACTTTTTCTTTACAATAATAACACTGACATTCAGTTATCTTTTTATTTCTTTTCTTATTTTTTCTAATCATAGGTTTTCAGGTTTGTATCCTTCTTTCGTCTTATAATATTTTGCTTTACATTTCTTGAAATAACTTTTCTTAAAATATTTCTTCTTTTTGTTTCTTCTTTTTTTATGTTATTATAATAATAAGGACTATACATCTTATCATAGTAGGCATTTTTAAATCATAACAACATAATAAATATTTTTTTTCTTTATCCCTTTAGTTTTCTTTAGTTTTCTTTATGTATTATTGATAGTTGTGCATTGGTGTGTGTTTTTCTAAGTATTTGGCATGTGTTTCTTGCATAATAGTTTATTATTATTGTATTTTAGGATTCATTTTGTATGTTTTCGTTAGTTTAATCTTCATTGTTGTTCTTTTATGTTTGAGGTTAATTTAGGTAAGAATTGATTGTTTTGATGTAGGAATGGAGGTTGGCAATTTTGAGATTGAACTAGAGACCAAAAGAGGAATCATTCTGATGCAAGAACCCATGATCGTGGGAAACATGCCAATTCCCATGATCGTGGGATGTTTAATTTGAGAACATATGCGGGTTCACTTAATTTTTAGGTTTTCTAGACTATATAAGATAATAAACCCCTATGGATGAAGGAGGACGTGAGACCTCTATGTAAAATAGCCTCTTTGAGTGAAAAAATCAGGTTTGGAGTCTTGAGGAAGGTGGAGATTCAAGGATCATCACTAACAATTGGGAGAAGAGTTTACCAACACTGAAATTTCCAGATTTTGGCAGAGAAAAGGAGGAGTTCTTTTTATTTATTTTTCAGTTGTTTTATCTCTTCTAGTCATTGTATGATGGAATATTCAATTGTTGGAGATGTTATAGACACTATGAGTGGCTGACTTATTTTTTAGGGGTTATTTTTGAACTATCTTGTTAAACCCTTATTTTATTGATTTGAATGAAAGATGTCTTTGATGCATATTGAATACATATACACTTTACAATAGATTGAGAGATTGAGTAAGGTAATTTATGTAGGATCGTACAACGAGAGTTGGGGTTCTATAGACCTACATTCATCACATTAATTGATTAGTTGAAAGAGAGATCCTGGCTAATTTAATTGATCACCAATAGGATAACTTAATAACTAGTTAAATTGGTATAGTGATTTGGTAGATTGAGAGATTGCTTAATCATCTTTATTTAATTTGATTAGGGACAATTAATTACACCTTGAGAGAGGGTCGTTAATAAATTTGGACAGCTTAGGTGAGAAACAATTAAATTAATAAAATAATAGGGAGACAAGATAGGGAAAAAGTGATCTCTAGTTGTTGAAATCTTGAATTCCAATTTTCTATACTTTGGTGTTATCAATTGTTCATTATTAATCATTTAATTTTAATTTAATTTTCCAGTTTATTTCCATTAAACAATTTCGAGTCTTAAATAAAGATTAATCTGAATTAAGTGGTGCCTAAGCACAATCCTTGTGGGATCGATATTCACTTTTTAACTATAAGTCACGACCCGTATACTTGCAATTTTTGAGTGTAAAACTAGTAGACTGTTTTGCAATCAACAAGTTTTTGGCGCCGTTACTGGAGATTGTTTGCTTAGCATCTTCCTTAGTTTAGATTAATTTGAAGTTTTTGATATGTTTACTTGTGTGTTTGCAGGTGCATGAACACAAGGATCACACGAAGATCGTCAAAAATTAGAAAAAAGAGTTATCTGATATCACGAGACACGAACGAGAGTTAAGAAGAGCTAAGCGTCGAAATCTTACACAAAGAGATATGGCTAAAGAAGGAGAGCAATGAGGAGCTGAGAGGACACTGATGGACTTCATGAGGCCAGGATTCAGTCCTCAAGGAGTTACCAGGCTAGTTTGTCAAGTCAACAATTTCGAGATCAAACCGGCACTCCTCAACATATTACAGAATAATGTGTAATTTTATAGGTTGTCCGATGAAGAACTAAATGCTCATATTGCTAATTTTTTTGGAGATTTATGACATTTTCCAACTCAATGGAATGTCTAACAATGTAGTAAGATTGAGATTATTTTCTTTCACTTTGAAAGATCGGGCAAAGGTATGGTACAATTCATTACATTCAGGGCAGATCACTACTTGGGAGCAGCTAGCCCAAGCATTTCTTGAAAAATATTTTCCATTAACCAAGAAGACGAGGATCATAAAGGAGATCACGAATTTTCAGCAAAGTGATGGGGAATCTCTCTATGAAGCCTGGGAGAGATTTAAAGAACTACAGAGAAGTTATCCCCATCACAAACTTACGAGGGAGTTCCTGTTGTAGATGTTTTACAATGGTGTGAATCCTAGCACGAGAGGAACCATAGATGTAGCCGCTGGAGGTTCTTTAATAAGGAAGACTATTGAAGCAACTCATGACATTTTGGAGGAGTTGGCGAGCATCAGTTGCATGTGGTCAAGTGAGAGGGGTAGATAAGGGCAAAAGGAGCAAAAAGGTATGGTGCCTATTGACTCTGTTACTACTTTACAGGCATAGGTCACGACCCTTACAAAGTAATTGAGCAACATGCAAGAAGCATCATCATCCACGACCAAAGTTATGTAAGTACAATGTGAGCTGTATGGGCAAAGCAACCATGGCGCAGCTGAGTGTTTCTTATTAGGAGCTAGTGGTACAGAACAGGTAAATTACCTGGGCCAGCCACAAAGAGATAATAACCTACACTCAAATACTTATAATCCGGGTGGAAAAACTATCCGAATTTTTCTTGGATCACCAACAATACAGGTGGCCAAGCAAGATAACAAAGACGTCCAGGATTTCAGCAAGATTGGATTAGGTCAATGGAGAGCAAAATGGATGTTTTTGGGTCCAAACTGTCAACTCAAGAAGAGAACCAGAAGAGAATGTTTACCAGCTAAGAAGAAAGTCAGAAGAGGATGGAAGCAAAGTTTGACAAGATTGTGAAGAACTACGCATCATCCATCCACAATTTAAAGGTTTAGGTAGGTCAAATCGCTAATAATTTATCTTTTAGAAGTGTAGGTAATCTACTGAGTAATACTGAGGTCAACCCAAAGGAATAAATCATGACCATCACTCGGACCTAGGAAAGAGAAATTGAACATATTAAGGAAGATGGAGATAAGAGAGAAGGACAAATAATTTTGGAAGTCCTTCCAAGTGAGCTAGTAATTGAGCCAATCAAGGAGCCTCAACTTGGAATTCCATATCCTATTTTTACTCAGCAGAAGTCAAATTCAAGTAGAGCAACAAGGAATTTTAAGGAGGTTGAGTCGAATAAGATTAAAGATGTAACGAATCAACTATAAACAAAGCTCACGTTAAAGGAACCAGTCAAGAAAGAGGCGAAAGAGCATATAACATAAGGAAATCCTAACATAGCACAAAAGAAAGAAGACCCAAGGGACTTTTTCATTCCTTCCAGTATCAATGGAGTCAGTATAGCCGGGGCATTCGCAGATTTGGGAGCAAGTATCAACATGATGCCCTACACTTTTAGTCAGAAGTTGCGGTTAGAAGAGTTGGGGCCCACAAAGATATTAGTGAAAACGACTGACAGAATAGTGCACCAATTGAAGGGGATTATTAAAAACGTGTAAGGAAAAATTGATAGATACTTCTTGCTCGATAATTGACGTTGACGGGGGCGAACTAAATTTGAGGGTAGGATAGCAACAAATAACCTTTAAAGTGTCGAAGAAAGACAACAGTTCCTTTTTAATTCCAACTAACATCAAGGAAACCAAACCTTAAGGACAATGGGAAGAGATTGAGTATCCTAGGAATGCATTCAGAAAGAAACAATCGCGTAGGAGAAGGCAAAGAAAGGAAATCCACAAGGAAGGTAGAATCCATACCAAGGTAGCTTATATGCAGAGTTTGAGATCAGTGTCTGCACTACCACCGTACCGTTCATTTGAACCACCTTAAGTACAAAGAGAGAATCGAGCTACCGATGTTAAAAGAAAGCATTGCATGGGAGGCAACCCATGGAATTTTAGTTCCCTCTAATTGTCTTTATCTACTTGTTGTTTGATTTATTTAGTTGTGATTGTGTTTGATTTAAATTTGCTTAGTATTGATTTGGACTTTGTTTGAATTTTAACTTGTTCTCTATTCAAATTTTTTGTTGGTAATATTATTTTGATTTTTTTGTAGGTTGTAGGACTATTGAGAATGCATGTTAGGTTTGGAAGAAGGTTTAGAAGTGGAAAAATTGCACTAACCCATGAAACTTACTAATTTCCATGATCGTGGGTTAACTCTCTAAAAACCTAATCTCCAGATCGTGGGAATGGTGGTGATTCCAATGACCGTGGGAAATCTCTTTAGAAAATTTCTAGAGAGAAAACCCACGATCGTGGGAACACCCATTCGAGGGAAAGTTTAAATTTCCCTCTTCTCTTCCTCTTTCATTCATTCTTTAAATTTTCACAACCTCTCTCTTTAAACCCACGAAACCTACTCTCCCACTCTCTCAAATCCTTCATCTTACATTAAACTCTTGGTATTTTCCTTATCTTTTCCATCAATTTTACAATCCTTTGCTCCTATTATACATTAATCATTCAAGAATCAAAGGATTTGGTGAGATTTTTCTTTTCTCTCTCTAAAAAATGAACTCATCTCTTTTTCGTTATTTTTGTAGATTTCTCTTTCGCAATGGCTCCGAAGAAAATGGCAGCTCAGAAACTAACCGATGAATTGTGCCTTCAAGTCTCTAGCGAAGGTAAACCCGATATGGTGGTCACTTTTTGTGCCCCATTCCCCATTTATTCGAAAGGTGAAGGTATACAATTTCGAGACTTTAGAGATAGAGAATTAGTTACTCATAGATATTTTGAGTTTGAACTATTAGAAACCATAGGAGTGAGGCATAATGTTGAGTGATTAGCTGCGAACATTGGTTGGGGTAGGTTCATTCATTGTGATGTGCCAACTTATCCTATGATGACTATCAAGTTTTTCACCATCGTGCGTTATAATCCTAAAATGGATGTATTTTGGTTTAGGATAGTTGGCAATGTTTATAAACTTGATTATAATGTCATTCATGCACTTTTTGATTTATCAAATACAAAAATTTAAATGATCATGATGAATTTGATGTGGATAATTGATAGGATTGAATTATCTTATATTTTCTTATATATTTCCAAGTGATTTCAATCCTATTTTCAAGGTAAAATGCTTAATTTGTGTTCAATTTGTGTTCACTTCTAGGTTGGATATCTTGATATATATTTGAGACCAAAAAGAAAAGATTCTAAAGCAAATTGGAGCATAAATGTTTAACAAGTTAATAAAGATGGAAAGTTGGAAAAAAAGAAGCAAAACGACACTACAAAATGAATAAAACGCAGAAGACAAAGCAGTTGAGAGATAGCGTAAACGCTAGCTGCTGCTAGCGTTAAAACCTGACGTATTACATAGCTACAAAAAGTGAAGAATAGAAGGGAGCCCCATCTTTATTCATCCCATCACACTAAAGTGAGTGGGGAGCATGAGAAGAGAGGTGCTGGTGGCAGAAGAGAATAAAACAAACAGTGAGAAATAGAAAAGAGTGGTGTGGCGATAGAAAATAGAGAAGAAGAGTGGCAGTAAAGAAGAAAAAAATGGAGATGTGAATAGTAGCTTAAGACATGTATCTTTATTTTTCACATCATGTAATAGTGCTGTGAATAGTGAGTGAAATAGAAGAGAGCAAAAGTTTGTCGTGATTGAGGTTTGAAGGGGGTTTCAGTTGGGGTATTAATGGGGATTGAAACATTCTTCCAGAAGATACCTATAGAGGAGTAATATCCTGACACCAGTTCAGAGGCGACATCGACACTGATGACCCGAGTTAAGTATTTTTTCATATTTTGTTATTTCTTTCTCTCATTAGAAATTGATTGTGTTATCCTATGTCAATTGATTTGGGCTTTGTGTAAGGATAATCAGATTTTCATTATTGTTCGATTGTTTGTGTATGAACCCATAGTGTATTATGAAAGGATGATTTTAATGCATTCATTGAATCGTTTGATTGCATACCCATTGCTAGAATTTTGATATAATCCGTAATTGTTATGTTAAAATTTATGTGTAGCGACTAATGACTCATATTCACTAGGGATAACATGGCCTAGGTTAAATGACGCATCGTATGTGATTGTTGCCTTGATTAATCAGTATTCCTAATTTGTAATGCTACTGCCTAATTAAATCTAGAGATCGTATCCTAGGTTATTCAGTGGTCAGGTTTAATTAATGATCGTATCTTGTTTAAACAAAACCTTAGAGAAAAATCAGGTTAATTATTAATGCACGATTAATAGTTTTTAGGAGAGGTTTAAGAACAACAAATCAATGAAATATGCTTAATTAGGGTGTAAGCTGAGATTAAACAAAAGAACCGGATCCCTACTGAATTTCCCAATTTTACCATTTTTCATATTTTTCTTTAATTTTTTATTAGTTAGTTTCATTTTATTTTCTTATTCCAAAATCCAAACCCTCCCATTTTTCCTAAACACCGATTAATTTCATTTCATAAGATAACCGAACACTCCTTATGGGATCGACCTAGACTCACCACTGCTACAGTAATAGTCTAGTTATTTTATTTTAACTAGTGTTACGACACGTCAGTTAATTTTAGCGCCGTTGTTGGGGAGTGCGGTGTTTTAGTTTTTGTTTGTGATTTAATTAGTGTTTTGAATATATTTGTTCGTAGTTGATTTCTTTTCAGTTATTTCATGATCTTTTCGTTTTTTTAGTTTCGTGTTTGTGAAAAAAAATTGATATGGACGAAGGTAATTTCTTTTATAACTCATATTCTCAATCCTATAACAATGTTTGGAATAATCAACCTAACTTTTGTTATGGATGGGATAATCATCAAAATTACTTCCATGATAGTTTGCAGGATGCACAACAATTCTCATACAGACCAGAAGTTTCCTATCATGACACTGGTCCATCTCTGGAAGAGTTGAGTAATATTGTGAATGTTAATACTTTGCAATTGCAGTAGAATACTCTACAATTCCAACAAGGTGGAGGGCAATTTCTAAAAACTACATGTTCTAACGCCCAAGATTCAGAGAGCCAACACAACTCAGGTACTCGGGGAGATATCAATCATCTGGAACCATAAAGTGAAGAGGAGTAGTCGTATTTACCTAAGGTGTACCCAATGGACATTTATGCTAAAACTTTACAAAGTGATGAGGAGCTTGAGAATTTTGAGGTTAACCCTTAACGAATTGCTTGTGTAGAAGAAGTAGAGGAGGAGCTCTAAACAGAAAAAAACATATCTTTTAGCTCAGAGGTATTTTTTAGAATAACCTTTCACCTTTGCCTAACAAGCTGGAAAAATTAAACGAAGAAGGAAAAGGTGAAAAGTCATTCAAATTATTTCAAGAGAGCGAGGACTCAATAGAGATAAATAATCTGAAGATAGGGAGAATGCTAGAGGTAAAAAATTATCAACCAAGGCCTTATTTTGAAGAACCTGCATAGAGGAACTACATGTGCCACTAGAAGATCACAAATTTGTCACGTGAGGAAAGTATGGAGTCAAGCTAGCGACCCTAAACAAAGGTGCTTCTTGGGAGGCAAGCCAAGGGAAGTAAATTTCTTTTCTTAACAATTTCGTATTTATTGTTTATATGCATGTGTGTTTCTTTATTGGTTCATTTTGCTTGTTTTTAAGTTTTCAATCAAAATGAGAGAAAGAATAAAACAATCAAAGAAACATTTGCTTGTTTTCTATTGCTTCTAGGATTATTTAATTATGATTAGAGTGTGAATTGACTAGAGAATTTCATAGCAACTTTGGCATGTACTTTTGCTCTTGTGATTGGTTGATATGCATTATCTTTA
>JAOTAY010028262.1:0-26536 GCA_025629805.1 Erythroxylum baracoense | reverse complement strand
CGTGAGGCTAGCAAATGGAGTCCTGAACTAGCTGCTGCTTGTGAAGTATGGAAGGAGATTAAATTTGAATTCGAAGCGATGGATATTTTTTAATCCATTAATTGACGTTCATTCTCTTAATTGAATTGCAATTAAACTTAGCCCAATCTTTTACTAAAAGGATTGAGCTGAATACTAATGATCTAATCTTATTCTTTTTTAGTTTTAGTTTTATTCAAGTCATATTTGTCCCTAAATCGAAATAATTGAATTGGATTTCTTTTTGATTGTGAAAGTTTGTTTATTATTTCTTTTATAAAGAACATTTTTTTGAGGACCTAATTTTTTCTTTCTTTTGATAAATTGAAAAAGAATTTTTTTTCTAGTTTTAGGACTTTGAAAAGAAATAAAAAATTCTTTTCCAATTTATTAATTATTTTTTTGAGTTGTTTAAAGATGGGGTTAAAAATTGAAAATTGGTTTCGGAAAAAGCCAAAAGGTAGTTCATTTTCCATTCCTAAAACTGTTAAAAAACAAAAATTCTTTTTTTTGTGTTAGAGATATAAAAATATGATATATTTCTTCATTTACAGAAGATAAAACTTTATACCTAAACTTAAAATGAAAAAAAATCCGATTGATTGGTTTCTATATCTAATTAATGTGTGATTGAATTATATGTATCAAAATAGCATATTGGATTTGGATTCATCGAGACTGATAGGGCTCGAACCCACAACTTCTGCCTTGACAGGGTGGTGCTCTGACCACTTGAACTACAATCTCAGGGAAATGGAATAGCGTATACAATATACATATTCTTATGATGTCGTTCAAACTCTTTCTATTTACATTTTTCATTCTATTTCTATTTTAGATTCGGATCGCCACCTTGTACCAAAGACATGTGTGTGATATCCATATGGGTATACACTTTAGTGATAACCACGTGGATTATGAGTCAATATTTTGTTATTTCAAATCAAAATTGATTGATAATCAATATTTTAATGAAAAAAAGAATATTTTGTGATAAATGTACATGAAAACCCTCTTTGGATTTACCCAAGATCTTTAGAATTCATTTATTTCTCTCAGGGATGGCCTATTTTGGTTTTGACATTTTTCATGTAACTGGATTGTATGGTTTGGGAATATGGGTGGGTGTGGAAGGGTTTGGCCCTTTTGTTCTGGGAGGAATAACCTCTCATCATATTGCATCAAGGACATTGGGTATATTAGCGGGCCTATTTCATCTTAGTGTCCGTCCACCTCAACGTCTATATTTAAGTTGGGCCTACCTCCTTTTGGGATTCCATTTTGGGACTTTATGTTCATAATGATGTCATGCTTGCTTTGGTATGCTGGAGAAACAAACCTTGATTGAACCATATTTGCCTAATGGATACAATCTACTCATGGTAAAATTTCCTATGGTTTGATGTACTTTTATCTTCAACGAATAGTCCAGCTTTCAATGCAGGCCGAAGCATATGGTTGCCTGGTTGCTTAAATGCTGTTAATGAAAATAATAATTCATTATTCTTAGCAAGAAGGCCTGTCAACTTTTTGGTTCATCATGCTACTGCTCTAGGTTTACATATAACTACATTGATCTTAGTAAAGGGCACTTTAGATGCGTGGTTTTAAGTTAATGGAATTTATTTAAAGAATGAGGAAGAGTTCCCAGTTTCGCTGAGTTTGAATCCATTTTCTATTATTTCTCTTTTCTATTTTATTCTAATTTAAAAAAAGAGGGGGGGGGGAATAAATAATCACAGATATTGAATTGTATCTTTAATTTTCTTCACCCCCTGTATTAGTAACTAAAATGAAAAAAAGGGAATAACAACATATCTGGGAAAAACAATTGATCTATATCAATAGACCCGCTAAAGACCCGAACCATAGAATACTTATTACTAGTGCCATGGATATATATGTTTTTAGATCTCGCATTTAGAATCCTCCTTCTTTATTTCCTTATTGTAATTTGATTTCCTTATTGTAATAAATAATGTTTATTGTATTACGTACTTCAATACATATATGATTACATATATATGTAGTTAATGGCCACTTATATTTGTTTTGTACGTGAGATCCCTAATTCAAATTGAAATGTATAATGATTTGATAGATAAGTTTTTTTTAGTTAATATATATTTATTTTTAGTTAATATATAATTATAAGAATTATTATTATTGTTTATATGGTTCTTTTGATTATTCGGACACACCAACTAGTTACGAAATTAGATTAATAACTTCTACTTGTGCCCTCACTCATCTGAGAACTAGATTTTTCAATTATTTGTCTTTTGCCTTTAGCTTTCCTTAAGTTAGCTTCCATCACTTCAAAAGTTTACTGAGCTTCTTGCAGATCAATGTCACTACCCTTTTCTGCACCATTTACTAAAACAGTAATCTTATTATTGCCTATTCTAGCAAAACTGCCCATTAGAGCCATCATTAACCATTGGTCGTTAAGGCGTATTCTCAAAATATTTCTTCTTTCAACAAAAAGAAAATGAACACTTATTTGATCTTGATCTTTGTGGAGTGAAAAAGGGGCTATATTGGATCTGCACGAGCCCCCTAATAATATCCATAAATGACTTGTTTTTGGTAAGAGATGAATATTACTATACGTAAATTCAGGTGTATGGTAGACATTGGTACTCCAGTGCATTTCTCCTTCTGAGTCAAAATATTATAATGCCTTAAAGTAAACCTTGATGGTATAACTATATGGACTAACTCCCATATATTTCCCATAACTTCCAAAAAGAGCCTCTTTAGCATAGCATTAAGTAGTTGCTCTACATGGCATAGAGAGAGAGAGAAATTGAAGATTTTTTCAAGACATATAGTAGGACACAAGCGTATTGCCAAAAGAGTTGAGTACCTAGATGGCATAATGGCTCTGGGTTTTTAAGCTAAACTAAGTTAGGAATAGAAAACTTCACAGAACATTTAACACGGTTGCAATGGAGGCTAACTGTTACTTAAAATAGTGAGCAATGCTGACCTTGAGTAAGAACAAGAAGGGCACTTGCCTAGGATGTACATGTATAAGGAGCCCATTTATTAAAAAAAGTTGAAAAATTAAAAAATCAATTTATTAAAAGAGAAAAAAATTAAGACTTAATAAATCTATTCATTGAAAAGGGAAAAATTTGCAAAGTCAATAAATTTGCTTCAAGATGTTTATATTTACCAAAAAGTTTATTGGGACTTTATCTTGTAAAAACTAAAAAGAAAATTTTTTTGGTCGAGTTTCTTATTTAAAATTTCAAACTTTATTGAATAAAGCTAAAGAAGAGTTCAGCCTTAACTATCAATTATGCGGTCTAATGATTCTATCTAAATCTTGTTAAGGAAAAGAAAAGAACAAGTTCTTTTTATTTCTCTTTTATATTTTATATTTGTATTTATTTCAGATGTGTACATTTACGTAAGTTAAAGGATGATAGATATACACACATACACTTAGATCTAAAAAAAGGAAAATTTGAGATTAATTTGTTGGAGATATATGCCAATATTTTTATTAACAACGATATATTTTATTAATATAATAATAAATATACTATTATTGATTTTTATTTTGATACAATATATTAATATAATATTATTAATGTAATAATTTATTAATATCAATGATATATTTTATTACTATTAACAACGATATATTGATATTGATACTATTATTAATGATTTTGCATCTAAAAATGTGTAAAAAATTATTTTTCATGATCATCTGTACGCTTGCTAGTACAATTCACTTGATGTTTTACAATATGATATTGTTGTTCAGTTGTTGTTGTTACTATTTGTTGTTGCTACTACTATTTTTAGTGATTTTATTGTTGCTGGCATTTATAAGATGTTAGTAGTTGTTATGATTATTTAGTATTTTGTTGAGTATGTGGACTAATGACTTGAGTCACTTAAGTATAGATATTAAATTTTAATAATAAAAATATGCTTTAAAACTTACATATTTATATATTGTTAGTTCATTAGGGCTTTTCTTTTTTACTTTACTTCGAGCCTATAAAATATTAAAAACAAACTGATAGTAAGTAACATTTGTTTTATAATATTAAGAGTCATAGGAACACATCCCACTATCATGATTTAGCACTATACATAATGTATCAAGGTATTTGCTATCTATAAATTGTCAAAATGGTTTTATCCTAGATTGTATTTTTATCTAAATCCCCTTTAATTTTTCTAAGGTTATATATATATTCTTTTTCTGTTTCAAAAAGAAAATATAAAATAAACCAAAATAAGAGCATTAGGAGCTTGTTTGAAAAGTCTTACAACTTTTTAAGGTGGGAGTAAACACCCTTTTATGAATACCCCAAAGAACTATTGGGTTTGTAGAAAAATTGAGACATACAGGAATAAACTAGCAGCCAAGACCATCCATTGAAACAACAAGACTTTGCAAGCTAACCACAATCGCATGAACATAAGTGAAAGTATCAGAAGAACATGGAACCTAAACTAATGTCTACTAAGCTGATCGTGTTACCAGAAGACTTAAACACCAAGAGAGATGAGAACTAAATCTACATATACCGCACTGGTTAATATAAAGTAACTTTTAATTTAATGTAAAGAGTTTGGATAACTAAAAGATTAAATATCTCATATGCACGGGGAATAGAGTGGAGGGTACCACATGTAAGAAGCGAAAATTGTGAATCAGTTACGTGATAGGGAACACAGATACTTACATGCTAGAGACATGATCATTAAATTGTGAAAGCACCCCGTAAGTATTTGGTGACGGTTGGGGCTTCCACTGCGACTATGATCTCTTTAGAAAGTGCAGTTCTCAATGGGGTGAACTGTGTAGAGATTATATTTATGTATATATAGGTAATGTAGTGGGGACCTAACTACAGTTAGTAACCCTAGGCCTGCCCATCATGAGCCTTAAGGTTAGGCCTACACCATTAATCACATGCACAATATAAAGTGCTTAAGTCCAATAGGGATCACAATATTAGTGGACTATATGCATCTCAATAGGGATCATATCATTAGCTTGTTTTTAATAAAACCAAAACGAGAATTGATTGTAGCCCATAAAATATATTCTAACATTCTCCCACTTGGGCAAAATCAATTGTCTAATTTTACTTTTAAAAAACCTTTAAAAATGACTCGCAGGCTAATAAACTAAATTTTGTGTAATGTGGCCACATTTTAAAAATATATATGATCTGAGATGCAGCACTTCAATAGGACTAAGTCTGATCAAAGTCAAATGACATTGAACTATGTCACCCGTTACATCCTTTATTGATATAACATTGATACATAATTACATATATCATCAACCTTGTCGACCAGTCATTAGTGTGTAGTGTAACATGAAAATAGCATACAAACGTGATCCAATAATTAATGTAAGGTGCTCTTTCAACTTCAGTCCTTACAATTTCTCTTAAAATAGGTTTAAAGTAAGGGAAATTGTATAGTTCATTATAAACTATAATGCCTTGAACTCCAATATGGTGTCAATCACTAGCACGATGACTGAAAAGGACACCAAGTTCTATAATAATGTCTGTAGATTTAAATATGGTGTTAACTAGGAGACATTATGATCTAATAGAACACCGAGTCCAAAAATTTGTAACATGTCTCTAACTATAAGATGGTACTAATCACGAGACATGATGATGTAAAAGGACACCGAGTTTTGAAATAGTAATTGATATATACATACAAAATAGTAATAAGAGATAACTCAAATCAATTGCATTAAAATAACATAATCTATGTGAAATGAACATTTAAGTATCTAACAATAAAGTTATAATAGGATAAGAAAAAATCATATACATTTCAAAACTCCCACTAATCAAGCGCAATAAAAGAACTTAAAATCCCCATGTCTTCAATGTGCTTCTGGAACATTATAGATCAAAAACCTTTGGTTAAGGGATTAGCTAGTATGGACTCTGAAACTATATACTCGATGACTATGTCTTTATTCTTCACTAAGTCTCTGACAGTCAGATACTTTAATTCCATGTGCTTAGAACCACTAAAAGTCTTGTTATTTTTAGTGTAAAACACTGCTGCACTATTATCACAATAGATTCTGAGAGGTCTAGCAATGGAATTCACAATGCAAAGTTTAGTCACCAGGTTTCTCAACCAAACAACATGAGTAGCAGCTACATAACAAGCAATAAATTTAGTCTACATAGTAGAAGACGTAACCATAGTCTACTTCTTGCTCTTCCAAGATATCGCACCCCTAGCCAACATAAAGATGTAACCAAATGTCGATTTCATATCATCAGGGCACTCAGCTAGATCTGAGTCACTATACCCTATTATCTCTAAGTTGTTAACTCTTTTATACACAAGCATATACTCCTTAGTTTTCTGTAAGTATCTCATCACTTTCTTAGCAACTACCTAATGAGCATTACCAGGATTAGACTGGTACCTACCCAAAATGCCAGCTATATAAGCGATGTCAGGCTTAGTGCAAACTTGAGCATACATCAAACTCCCCAACGCACTATCAAATGGTCTGTTCTTCATCTCTGCCTTTTCAATTTCATTCTTAGGACACTGATTTTTATTAAATTTGTCACCTTTGACAACTGATACATCACCGGGTTTATAGTTTTGCATGTCAAATCTCTCTAAGACTTTATTAATATAAGCCTTTTGAGATAAGCCAAGCAAGTTACAAGATCTATCCCTGTGAATTTTAATTCGCAGCACGAAACTTGCCATACCAAGATCTTTCATCTCAAAATGCTTCGTTAGCATATGCTTAGTTTCATTCAGCAAGCCAAGATCACTGCTAGCAAGTATAATGTCATCAATATATAAAATGAGAAAATAAACTTACTCCCACTGACCTTTAGGTATATACATTGATTAACTTTATTTTCTTCAAAACCCAAGGAGGTAACAACTTCATCAAATTTAAGGTACCACTACCTAGAAGCCTGTTTCAGACCATAAATATATTTCTTTAATTTGCACACTAAATGCTCATTACCATTTGACTGAAAACCCTAAGTTTGTTCCATGTATACGTCCTCAAGGAGATCATCGTTTAAAAAAGCTGTCTTAACATCCGTTTGATGTAACTCTATATCGAAATGTGTCACAAGAGCCATGAAAACTCTAAATGAATCCTTCCTGGACACTGGGGAAAAAGTTTCAGTGAAATCAATGCCCTCTCTTTGGGTGAAACCTTTCGCTACTAGCCTAGCTTTATATCTCTCAACTTGATCCTTTGAGTCCTTCTTGGTTTTAAAAACCCATTTACAACCAATCGCCCTATAATTTTTAGGCAATTCAACAAGTTCCCACACTTCATTATTAGTTATAGATTACATTTCTTCTTTCATGGCATTTACCCATATATCAGAATGAGCACAAGACATCCCCTCCTGATAAGATTTATGGTCAACATTGTCCCCAATATCATACATGTCGTCACTCAGATAAACAAAGCAATCGTTGGAAATAGCCGGTCTCCGCTGTCTAACTAACCTCCTAAGAGGTACTTACACCATAGGTTTAATGGGTTGAGGAGTATCAACTAGTGCAGGAGGGTCAACAACATTATTAGGAGGATCAACTGGAGTAGGGGAATCAACCACATTTTCAACTAAAGGAGCATTAACCAAGTTCTCGACAGGTATAGTAACTGTAGGTATGCTATCAATGGCAACAGGCAAAGAAACCATCTCGCGAACATTAGCAGTGGAATCAATAGTAGGAATAACAGCTTCAGCCTTATCCAATTCTAAAACTTTTGCATTCATAGATTCCACAATTCTAGGACCACTTCTAGGACAATAGAACCTATACACTTTTGCATGGTCTAGATATCCAACGAAGTAGTAATGGGTAGTTTTAGGTTCAGTCTTTTTCTCTAAGGGATTATAGATCCTCACTTCTGTAGGACAACCCCACACGCGAAAATGGGTTAAACTGGGTTTTCTACCTGTCCAAAGTTCAAAAGGTGTTTTTGGAACAGATTTGGTAGGAACTCAGTTAAGGATATGAATGGCGGTTTTTAAAGCTTCTCTCCATAAAAAGTTTGGCAAATTAGTTCTGCTCATCATGCTCCTCATCATATCTTTTAAAGTGCGATTTTGCCTTTCGACTACACCATTCTGTTTAGGACTACCAGGCATAGTATATTATGCAACAATTCTACAGGCTTGCAAAATTTTGGCAAATGGTCCCATACGTTGTTGTCCAACATCAAATCTACCATAATGCTCACCACCACGGTCATATCTCACCACATTGATGACTTTTCCTAATTGCTTTTCAACTTCAGTTTTAAAAATTTTGAATTTCTCAAGGGCATCAGATTTTTCTTTGATTAAATAAAGATAGCCAAAATGGGAAAAGTCATCAATGAAGGTAATAAAGTACTTGTTACCACAAATAGTAGGAGATAGCGGTCCACTAATGTCCGTGTGAATGATTTCTAAGAGACTTAGACTTCTATTTGCATCTTTTTTTTTAGTCTTAGTGAATTTTCCTCTAACACAATCTACACATGTCCCCAAATCATTAAAGTCTAAGGAAGGTAAAATGTTATCTCTAATTAATCGCTCTACCCTTTCCCTAAAGATGTGACCTAAGCGTTTGTGCCACAATAATGAGGATTTCTCTTTTATCCTAGACCGCTTAGTAAGAGTAGTCTCAACATTGAAAGATGTAGAAAATTTATCAGAAGCCAAAGACAGTTTATATAAACCACCCACTAAAACACCAGATCCTATTATTGCAGAATTAAAAAACAATGTTATTTTTCCACCACCAAAGAAAAAGTAAAACCAAGTTTATCTAAGCAAGAAACTGAAATCAAATTCCTTCTGAAGGAAGGTACATAAAAGATATTCTTTAAAATAAGTTCATACCTTGAATCTAAAACTAAGGTAACATCTCCAACACACTCCACTGCTACTTCAAGATCATTTCCTACTCTCAGCTTGCTTTCTTTCAGACTTGGCTTCCTCATGTTTGTGAACTCCTATAAGGACACGACAATATGGGTAATGGAACCACTATGAAACCACTAAGAATCTATAGGGACATCAACTAGATTAGACTCATAACAGACAAAAGAAAAATGATTACCTCCAGATTTATTCTTGTTTTCTAGCCAAGCTTTGAATTTACGACATTCTCCTCTATGGTGTCCTTTGACCTTATAGAAGACAGACCAAGGACCTTGCTTAAAGGTAGTTTGCCTAAGACCTCTATCATTGTGATAGTGAGTATTCCTAAATTTCTTGTAGTCCTGATCTTTGTTATGAGCACTATGAGAATATTTCTTATGTTTCATATGACTCTTACCAGAATAGGGTTTAACATGAATGGTCAGGAGGGCCAAATCACTTTTTTCTTTCCTAAGTTTCTCTTCTTCGGCCACACATTTGGTAATAAGGTCATTAACGCTCCACTTCTCACTAATGGTATTATATGTTGTTTTAATTTAGGTAAATTTAATAGGGAGACAGTTTAAGGCATGGTGATCAATGAAATTTTCATTCAGGTCAATGGATTGGGCTTTCAGTTTGGTTTGAAGGTGAACCATTTTCAGAATAAATTCCTTAACACCCCGTTATAGTTGTACCTCATCTCCATGAACTCTTTCATTAAATATCCATACTCAGCTTTATTGGATACTTAGTATCTATCTCCTATGGCAGTGAGAAAATCCTTAGTAGATGTTGTGTCGGGCAAACTGCTCAACAGGTGTTCAGCAATGGTCCTCTTAATTGCAACCAAGATAAGTCAGTTAAATTTCTCCCACTTAGTCAGACTCTCTCTTTGTTCAGGTGTGCTTCCTTCATCAAGTATGATAGGCATGTCTTCCCTTAGTGCTATATCTAGATCAGCTATTCCGAAGGAGAATTCTATGTCCTACCTCCATTTCTTGTAATTTCAGCCAGTTAAATTTTCTACGGTCACTTGACTATTATTCATAGTGAAGGAAACTGTATAAAACAAAATAGAATGCATCAATAACAATAATAAGGGCATAAAAATAATAGTGAGGCCCAACTAAGAATCACACATTCCCCTTTGGGTAGAATGTGTAACCAAAATTAGAACCTCAAAGATGAGCTATGAAAATGAGGGTACACTAATCTTGAAATTCTATCACCTTTGGGCAGACAAATCTCCAAGACTATTGTAATCCTCAATAACTCTAGTTAAAATTAGGTCTCTAATTAAAACACACAACTACCCCATTTGGGTAGGCAATTACATGCATTAATCAGAAATATTTTTAAAAAATTATAAAAAATCTCACAAACCACTATGATTGATCCCATTTTGGTGGTAATCTCCTATAGTAATCCATGAAACTCTTCATACAGGAATCAAAATATATTGCCCAATACCTTGATGCAGTTCAAAAGAAGATGTAAAAATAAAAGACACCTCAACTGATCATGGATTAAATTAAATTGCATTCTAAAATAGGTTTTGTACTTATACAGTTGAATAAACAAACAAATATCACATGCAATTTAATAAATACATATAAGATATGATTGAGAGAGAGTGACTACCCAAAATAAAGTAATAATAATTTCCAGTGTATCAGGTTAAATTAAAAAGCTAGAAAATGCATAAAATCTACTATGTAATGTAATATTTTTATAAAAAATATTAAATGCAGCAGAAAATTATGAAAAATATATAGAAAAATCAGGCTAGAAATGGAGTAGAACAGAAAAACGGAGCATAAAAACCAATTTTGTAGGCCCCATACGCATCTACACCCACCACGAGTGAAAGTGGGTGTGTACAGGACGCATCTCCTTCTTCCTCTAGACGAGTTGAGATGTACAAAAACTGGGTCGCGAGTCAGAAAACAGGTCAGCAATCGAAAGCCTTATTTTTGGTTCAATTTTCATGCTCAATCCATTAGAAAACTTGTTTAAATCTAGTTTCTATGAAAAGCCCTCAAGAAATTTCAAGAATCGCAATGTTTTTATGTATCAAAATCGGGTCAAAAACGGTTTGCGAAGTTAGTATTGGGTTCTTCGAAAGACAACCCCAAAAAATCAATTTTTTCTTCCATTTAAATGCATATCATCAATGAAAAATATGAAGGAAACGTAAATCAACAAAACAAGTAAGATTTCATGTGTATTTGGTTCGACTTCAAAAACTCCAAACTGTGGTTTTCGTTGCAAAATTCTTAGTACACAGTGTATGAAAAATAAAAAAACATATATCAATAGACTCATTAGATTAGGATCTACAAAATCCCTAAGTTTTTAGGGATCAAATTTACAAATTTATATTAACATGAAAATCACACGTATGATCATATAAAAGTGCAAATTATAATCCTAATTCTCAGTCATCGACAATGATTATCAGATTTCTTATCACATAATTCCTACGCTCTGATACCAAGTGTAACAAGCAAAAATTGTGAATCAATTACATGATATGGAACACAAATACTTACATGTTGGAGATATGATCATTAAATTGTCAGAGCACCGAGCAAGTGTTTAGTGACTGCTAGGGCTTCCACTACGACTCTGATCTCTTTTAAAAGTGCAGTTCTCAATGGGGCGGACTGTGTAGAGATTATACTTGTGTATATATAGGGAGTGCAGTGAGGACCTAGCCACAAATAGTAACCCTAAGCCTCCCCATCATGGACCTTAGGGTCAGGCCTACACCTTCAATCACATTAACGATATAAAGTGCTTAAGTTCAATAGGGATCACAATATTAGTTGACTATAGGCATCTCAATAGGGATCATATCATTAGCCTGTTTTTAATAAAGCCAAAACGACAATTGATTGTAGCCTATAAAATATATTCTAACAAATCAATACCAGGGAACTAATGAAAACCTTTAGCAACGAGGCATCGTTTACGTCTATTAAACTTACCGTTTGCATAGTATTTATTTATGAACATTCATTTGCATTTGTGATGTTCTATTAATCATGAAATTGCTCCAAGACCCAAGTATAATTAGCAATTAACGCTTCGAATTCCTCAACCTAGGTCTATGCCATTCAGGTTATTTAATACGTGAATGTCATGTTGACAAGCTAGAAAGATACACATGTTTAGAACCGGGGCAAGTGATTTATGCGTCAAAGATGGAGGTTAGAAACCTTTATCAAGTTTGCCAATTTGATAGATGATCTCGTAGGAATACCTTTAACAAAAAATAATCAGGGAAAAATTCAATGAAAACAAATTATTAGTTCTAGTGAAAGCAGAGACAAATAACAAATTAGAACCGATAAGAGACACATGTAATAAGTCTTGTAATTGAAAAGAAGAATTAGAATATGACAAATAGAATTACCAATATGAGAGATAGGATCTCCAATTTCAGTCCCATTAAGACGATGATGTTCATTGTAAAGCATCAAATTATCAAGATTAGGAGTTAGATGATGAGTAGCACCCGTGTCCAATGTCCATGGGAATTTGGTTGGTTGGGAAGTTGTAGCAATATGACTAAGTTTAGGTGTGAGGTTATGGGTTTCCTTATTATATTTTATAAGACATTCGAGAAATATGTAGCCAAATGTTACTACGGTTATGGTACCATTAATGGCGTGTTTTCAGGTACAGTCTAATCAGGTTGATGATTAAGACATAGAAATTTGAAACATAACAACACACTAGATGACAGTCTTGCCTCTCGTTTCTCTCTCAAGAGTGCAAGTTTTGGTCCTGCCGCCATTGTGCATGGTGAGTTTTTTTGTGAGTAAATTTTCTCTAATCTTTTCTATCATTGTTTTTCTGTAGTATGGATTCGAGTTTTCAAGAACTCTCTATCCGAGAGAAAGAAAATGCCGAGTCTGTGATTCCCATGGAAGATATACAAAAAGATAAGATCAATTATGATCTGTGTTTGCTGGGAAAATTAGTTAGGGAACAAGTGATTAACGCTGAGGCTATGGAATGGACTTTGTTGAGTCTTTGGTGACCTATGCGGGGAGCGTACATCAAACCAATGGAAGAAAACAATCTATATATCTTCCAGTTTTATCATCATCTCAATGTGAAGAAGATGTTAGCTGGAGGATTGTGGTCGTTCAATAAATGTATTTTGTTAGTTCACCAATGGAAGGAAGGGGAGAACCCAGCGGATATAGATTTCATTTACACTGATATTTGGGTACAATTCCATAATCTCCCAATGGGTTTCGCTTCTGAGGTGTTGGCAAGAAATATTGAAAACTTGATGGGAACCTACCTTGAGTACGACTCTACTCATAGACGCAACTCATGGATTAACTATATGCGTGTTCAGATTCGTATTAATGTGGAAGAACTGCTTATGCGGAAGAAGAGTATACGTAAATAGGGAGCTGAACCTAGGGTGATAACATTTAGTTATGAGCGTCTACCTATCATCTGCTATCTTTGTGGTATCATAGGGCATAGTGAAACTAATTGTCCCAAGTTACTTGAAAGGCCGGAGGAGGAGATTTGTCGTGAATGGCCAGAGGAAATTTAGACGGAAGTGCGTGCCAAGAATGCAAGGAGAAAGGTTCAATGGAAACGCGATCCTAGGAATGATCTTGGGGCTGATTTTGTTGCACAAATTTCGGATTTCAAATCTTCGCAATCTGCAGCTAAAAATCCTCACAGGATAGGGAATAATTTTTCTTTCTTTTCTAAGAAGATAACGCTAAAGTCCAATGTAGATTATGCTTCTCAATTGGGCCATAATTACCATGCATCCAATGGAAGTTTAGCTGAAAAGGCCTCAAATAATATCCCTAGATAGAACGATAAAGAAGCTGTGGTTATGGACATTGAGGAAAGTAAAAAACGCCCCAGACAAGGAAACACATAAGCTAGCTCAGTAGAGGTGATGAACACAAGCGATACTGTTCTGCCTCAACTCCCACACAAAGTATCAACGGCTGTTCTTGCTCAGCAGACACGCCGAGAACCATGAGTTATATAGCCTGGAACTGCCGTGGCTTAGGCAACCATCGGACAGTTCGAGCACTGAAGGACCTAGTTAGGTTTAATAAGCCTCGTATTCTCTTTTTAAGTGAAACTATTGAGAACTCTATTAATGTTGACAAAATACAAACTATTTTAAAGTATGATTTTTGTTTCTGTGTTGATCAGATTGGCCGTAGTGGTGGCCTAGCTATGTTTTGGATGAATGGCGTTTCTGCTACTGTCATAAGATTTTCTAATAACCATATTAATCTTATTATTGATGACTCGACTACTCCCAAATGGCAGCTTATAGGTTTCTATGGCTTCCCAGAATCTAATAGAAAACGAGCTAGTTGGGAGCTTCTCCGTTCCCTTTCACAACTTTATAGCATGCCCTTGGCTTGTTTTGGAGATTTTAACAATCTTCTGTCCCTTAATGATAAATTAGGAGGAGTGGAGTATCTTAGCTCTTTATTGGAAAGTTTTCGCCAATGTATCACGGACTATAATCTAATTGATATTCCCCTTCTTGTCTTTAGGTACACTTGGGAGAGAGGAAGAGACACAAACTCACTTACTTTAAAGAGACTTGATCGCGCTTTTGTTAACAAAGACTGGATGGTTATTTTCCCCTTTCACAAGCTGTATAATTTCGTGCGTGCTACTTCTGATCACAACCCTATCAAATTGGTGGTTGTGCGTCGTCTCCCTGCTAAAAGGATTAGGCAATTTAATTTTGAGAACAAATGGTTAGCGGAGGAGGGTTTTTTGGATTTTTTTCAGGATTTTGGGCTAACAATAATGATTTGAACATCCTTCCCAGGCTTCAGAAATGCGGCAACAGTTTGCTCAACTAGCAGAAGCAGCTTGGGAGTAATTTCTCTGAGCGTATTCAAGTACTTAAGAGGAACATGAATTTAGCTTGCCAGAACCATCAGCATGATTCCTTTTGGATGCAGAAAACTGAACTCAATCGGCTTCTTGCCTAGGAGGATATTTATTGGAAGCAACGATCAAAGACCTTTTAGATGCAGTATGGGGAGGCCAACTCAAAATATTTTCATGCGCAAGCCTCCAAAAGGAAAAGATTGAATCATATTATCACTCATTGATGATAATGATCAGCAGGTCTCGGGCGATGAGGGTATAAGCAATGTTATTCTTGAATATTTCACTCAGCTTCAGGAGGTTCTAATTTTCATCAGTTTGCTTCTATTAATTCAGTGGCAAGGCAGGAGGATAACAATTCTCTTTTAGCACCATTACAGATGGAGGAGTTCAGGAAAGCGATGTTCGACATGCATCCGGATAAGGCTCCTGGACCTGATGGTCTGAACCCGGCGTTCTTTCAGAAATGTTGGCATATAATGGGGACGGATATTTTTAACAACTGCCGTATTTGGATGGAACAAAATGAGTTTCTGGATACTCTCAATAATGCAGTGATTGTTTTGATCCCTAAAAAAGATAATCCTAGTTGTATGAAAGATTTACGTCTAATAGGTTTGTGTAACATCCTTTACAAACTTATAGCTAAAGTTATTACGAATCGACTAAAAACCCTTCTTCCTAGAATAATTTCTCCCATGCAATTGGCTTTTGTACCAGGGCGTCTCATCACTGACAATATCATGGTGGATTTTGAAATTATTCATTACATGAGGAACAAAGGGAAGGGAAAAATTAGAGAAGCAGCTCTTAAAATCGACATTAGTAAAGCTTATGACAAAGTCGACTGGGATTACTTACGGTTTATCTTGTTAAAGTTGGGTTTTAACAAAAAATGGGTGGAGCTTATTATGGTGTGTGTCACTACTTTCCGTTATTCAGTGGCATTTAATGGAACTGAAGTTGGCCCTATTATACCTAAGCGTGGCCTGCGGCAAGGAGATCTGTTATCTCCGTATTTATTTATCTTATGTGCTGAAGGTTTATCTGCACTGCTACGGAGGAATGAAGTGTGAGGGGACATATATGGAGTCACCATTTGTCCAGGTAGTCCTAGCATCTCCCATCTCTTTTTTGTAGATGACTTTTTTGGTGCAAATGTGAGGGAAGGACAAAATATTAAGAGGATACTCGCCATATATGAAGCAGCTTCGAGACAGGTGATCAATTATCAGAAGTCTGGTATCATGTTCAGCTCCAACATTAAACATATTGATAGAAATGTTGTGGAGGCCATTCTAAGGGTAAGTACTCCCATTGACCATGGAAGATATTTAGGTCTCCCTTCGCTAATTAGGAGACAGAAAAAACAAGTCTTTGCCGTCATTAAAGATGGTCTTAGCAAACGTATTATGAGCTGGAAAAATAAGTTGTTGTCCAGACCGGGAAAAGAAGTTGTTATCAAAATAGTTGCCCAAACTTTGCCTGCTTATTGCATGAGTTTTTCTTCTTCCCCGAGGAACTTGTGATGAAATTCAAAAAATGATGAATTCCTTTTGATGGGGATCGGGCAAAATTAACAGAAAGAACATACACTGGGCGAGCTGGGATCGTCTTTGCGCCCCAAAAAAATATGAGGGCATGGGCTTTCCGGATCTTTATTGTTTCAACCTCGCCATGCTCTGTAAACAAGCCTAGCGGTTTATTGCTTATCCCGACTCACTTCCAAGTAAAATTTTTAAAGCTAGATACTTTCCTTCTGGAAGCTTTCTGGATGCAAAGGAACAGGCTAATTCAAGTTTCATTTGGAGGAGCATTTATGCGACTAAAGATCTACCGAGTCATGGTTTTCGATGGAGACTTAGAGACGGAACATCGGTTGATGTTTTTACAGACCCCTGGATTAACGACGCAACTAACTTTTTTCATTACCTCCCCTCCCATTCAAGATTTACGTAATTTGAAAGTGCGAGAGCTTTTCAAGGAGTCTAGTTCTGGTTGGGACGTATAGCTACTAGAAGGGGTGCAAATGCCTTATGATGTTAGACGGGTTTCCAAAATCCCAATTGCTCTTTCAAAGCCCTCAGATCAATTGATATGGCATCATAATAGGGACAGTTTCTACTTAGTCAAAACAGGATACAAACTGGCTCTTAGTTTGTTTACTGATATCGCTAATTTTTCCGTAGAGAAGCCTTGGAATCATTTATGGAACTTTTCTATTCCCCCAAAGATTAAAGATTTCACATAGCGCTGTCTTCAGGAGTTTATTCCATGCAAAGTTCATCTTTTGCGGAAGGGGGTCATGCTCATCAATGCATGCGATTTCTGTGGCCACGAAGAAGACATGAATCATGTGCTAATGGATTGTCCTAAAGCACAAGAAATTTGGCCTTTAGTGAATTTGTATCCTCCGAATCATGGGATTGAACATTTTCTCGAGCATATATTGGTAAACTCACCTGTACCTAGCTTAACTCGGATTTTAGCTATGTTATGGAGCATCTGGTATCACCGAAATATCAGAGTTTGGCAAGGTAAAATTGTTCCTTCTCCTATGATTGTTAATTTCGCTAATAATTTTCTTAAAGATTGGCAGGACTCTCGAAGGATTTATGAGAGGATTATTGTCACGCCTAGTGGCTTATGCCTTATCAATTCTAGCTGGATTAAACCACCGGAAGGTTTTTTCAAATATAATGTCGATGCGTCTATCTTTAAAGAAAAGAATGCAACGACGTTTGTTGCTGTACTTAGGGACGCAAGAGGGAGTTTTGTAGCTGCTATCTCAGGTCATTATTCTTCCTTATTTGATCCTGAACTTATGTTGATAAGAGAAGCACTATCGTGGTTGAAAGAAAAACAAATTGATCAAGTCATTGTGGAGTTGGATTATTTGACGGCTATTCAAGCTCTCATAACTCCGTCTTTAAATTTTTCTAAGATTGGAATTTTTGCCCTTGATTGTCTTTCTCTCAAGCGACAATTCCTTCACTTGTCCTTCCAATGGACGCGCAGGATTGCCAATAAGGCGGCTCACTCATTAGCCAGGGTAGCCTTATTACATGCAAACCTTAATTGCTAGAATGCTAGTCCTTCTTGTTTAGATTCTATTTTATCTTTAGAGAGATCTGCTTGTAATGTCTCTGACGGGGAAAGGCTTGTAGGATTCGGGTGTACGGGGTAGGCCTGTTGGCTTGGGTTAGTTTTCCCTTAGCCTTTCCTTGTCTATGGTATTTTATTCGTTTACGTTAAAAAAAAAACAACACTAGTAACAATTTAATGAAAGTCCTGCTGATACATAAAGTCGAAGAAGATCAAGTAGTACACAATCTTACTATATAATTAGTAGAGAAATTGTTTCAGTAGATCCAATAGTAATAATAAATAAAAATAAATCAATATGTATAAAAATATAATAATAAGTATAAAATAAATAATACAATAAATATAGAGCAATGTAAAGAATAAAAATTAAAAAGTAAAAAAAGTAAAAAGTAGATAAATATATTAACAAGAAAGAAGATAATTAAATAAATAAATCAAAAAAGCCATTACAAAAAAATGTTTAGGCTAAATGAGAAAATATTTAGGCTAAGTGAGAAAATATTTAGGCTAAATAACTAAAAGGGAAGTATTACATAATAAATATTGAGGCCAAATACAAGGCATAAAACTTGAAAGAAAAAGTTTAAAAGACCTATGAGAAAGAGAATGACCTCTTTATGTGAGATCCTTTATTCGTATCTTAGTATGCTAAAGTTTTTTATTGAGGGTCATGTCTCTGTAAGTTTTAACAAAGTCATATAATTCTTAATCACTTCCCCCTCAGTTCTTCTTAAGTCTTCATTTTTTCTCTCTTATAGTCTCTAAGTATAATCTTCCCGTATTTTCTCACTACAGTGTCAAGGTGTCTCCTTTTAATATGTCTAAACTACCTAAGTCTTGTCTCTCTTAATGTTTCATTAATATTGGTCACCTTTACTTTGTCTCTTATCATTACATTTTTGACCTTGTTTCTTCTAATAAGGCTGTACATCTAACAGAACATCTTCATCTTTGTCATCATTAACTTATTTCTATGTGCTAGTTTGATGGGTTAATATTCAGTCCCATAGAGCATGGCTGACCTAGTCACTAAGCGTTAGAATTTATTTTTGAACTTGAGTGACATATTCTTGTCACATAAAATTCCAATTCACTTCTCCATTTAAGCGACCTTAATGTGTGATAAGTAAATTATGTTTTTATTAATCTCTATTGCTTTGAATAATAAGTCTTAAATACTTAAAATACTCTTTTTGTAGTATAATTTTTGAAATAATCTTTACCTCTACGTCATAATTCACCCTATGATTTGAGCTCTGTAAATTGAGAAAATTCTACTACACTAGTTTGAACTTCAAGTTTAGTTTCTTCACTTAAAAGCAAGCATATAAATCATAAGTCATTAAAGTTGGTTGGCCAGATAACATTTTCTAAGAAATGACGACTAATAGTCTTCTACAATACCTTTTCTAATAGTTTTTCAAGGAAGTCGTAGAAAATCTATCTCGGTGGATTCTTATTTTATTATTTAGGACTTAATAAGTTGAAAAGTCATTCGCATGCGTATGTAGATGGTTATTTGATGGTGCCCACATAGAAGTAATTGCGTTAAATAAAGGAGACAAAGCCTCCTTAAGTCGACATGATTGGACATTAAGTTGAAAAGTCATTCGCATACGTACGTAGATGGTTATACCATGGTGCCCACCTAGAAGTGGGCACCATGGTATAACCATGGTAGCTTCCTCAAGTGGACATGATGCTCCAATTCATGTCAACGAAGGTTTATGTCTCTGCATATGTGTACGGATCTGAATATGTGGGAGAAGAGTTCGTCAGGTCGTTACGGAAGTCGTGAACAATTTGGTCGGCTCTTTCAATAGTTTTATTTTATTAAAATATTTATTTATAATAATAATAGTCCCAATCACAGTCACCAGAAGTGACAATAATTGTTTCGGGTGACGCCCACGAAGAGTGCTTGTGTTAACAGTGATGCTCCAGTTCATGTTAATGATAATTATACTAATTTTTTTCACCTATTTTTACTAAGTTGTAGTTATAATAACAAAAATGTTGTTAAACTGGTATTTTAGTTTTATCTCATAATAAAAAAAAGAGGTTCAATCATATAGGGAATATTGTAGATATTAGTTAAGGATGTCAATAAGATATATGAATATTGTAGATATTAGTTAAGGATGTCAATAAGACGACGATCAATTTCGCTAATTTTTAAAATATATTTTAAAATGAAAATTATAAAATAACATCCTTTTTATTTAAATTTGTCTAAGTTTAAATTACTAAAAGCTTAACTCTACCGAGTAAAATAATGTTATTTTTTTAAAAGTTTATTTTTTTAATCCATAAATTAACTCATTAAAATATCCGACGAATCAATCCATTCCAATCCTTAATATATTAGTGAATAACGTTAATTTGAAAAAATGTTATCCGACAAAATATTATCTCAATTTTTGATGCATTGTCGTGATGAACACGGACAATCACAAATCACAAATTCTTGCCGTTTGAAGAGTCCACGTCAACGCTCTCATGCTTTCATTTTCGGTTCTCAAAACTCATAAATAAGAAATTTCAGAAAAAAAAAAAGAAGTCCACCCCAGGTCATGATATGCCCCGTCCCGACTCCTCCTTCAAAGTAAATGCATTTGGTGTTTGATTACCCTTCTTTTACTAGAATTCCATAAATCGTTTTTTAACACGCTTTCTCAGTTTTAACATATCCGTCCAATTTAATCAAACACATCATGTGTACAAATAAATGAATCCGCATTTATTTTAAATTGGAATTGGATGATTAATAATTAACTAGATAAACTCGATTATGCATCAATATTGAAAAATATAGATATTTCGTTAAAATTTAAATGTAATTATATATACACATATATATTTAACAACAATAAAATTTATAATAGTTATTTTAATAAATATTAAATAAATTATATGTATAAATAATAATTTATAAATTACTTATTTTATATAATTATATAATAACTTAATAATAAAAAATTCAAGTATATTTTAATTTCGAGTGATAACCAAATTGCACTTTGTATGTATATTTATAATTTAGCTTCACATTTGACTTGAAACTTCATGGCTTTATAAGCTCAATTATCTTGGAAGGAGATAAAGTTTTCATGAATAAATTTTATGGAGAATTATTTGGGCTGCAACAAACTTAATTATCTTAACCATAATACATCTTACAATTTGCGAAGCCAGGTAGTGAACAGGTGCCTTGAGATGTACCTCCGTTGTTTCCTTTATCAGCAGTCCTAAAACAGGTCAAGATAGAATTCATGGGCTGAGTTTTAGTACAACTCCTCTTCCCATATGTTCATCAAATGCTCCCCCTATAAGGTAGTGTATGCGACATACTTCCTTTACTCAGGTTTGATCAGCCCACTCGTACCACCTAATACGATATGATAAGTATGGTTATCAAATATTCATGAAGAAGCATATCATACTACTTGAACGCTTCTAGTCAAAATCTTATTCAAAATGAGCGTGTATGAATTAATTCAAATTAACAGGGAATTATTGTCCCAGTCATTCACTATTTTGCACCTTGGTTAATAATAATAAGCACAATGTAAATAATCTATGTAATTTTAACATCAAAAGAGAATAGTTTTCTCTACTATATCTCGTATGGGATTTATAGTTATAAGGATTTGTTTCATAAGTGATATGGACTCAACGAAGCCATTTTACAAATATCACATGAGTTTATTGGTATTACATTGTTTTTCTTGGTAGGAATGAGTTTTGCTATAATATGTCTTACTTATCTTGAAGAAATAGGTAGAATGGTTACCCTAATATAAAAAAATTCATGATGTTCAATATCTTATCATTAGACTCCTTTGTGTTGTCGGGCATGGGCAATGTTTTAAATAAATTTAAAGTTGTTTTGGAATAATTATTGACCAAATATTTCTTTGTTTAAAAATAAATTTAAAGTTGTTTTGGAATAATTATTGACCAAATATTTCTTTTTAATACTAAAAATACTAATTACTTTTTTAACGGTAGTTGGAATGTTATTAACTCCAATTTATTTCTTATCTATGTTACATTAGATGTTCTATAGATACAATTTGTTTAGTACCTCTAATTCTTGTTACTTTGATTCGGGATATTTAGAATTATTTATTTCTATTATTATCCTTCTTAATGTAATAACGATTGATATTTATCTAGATTTCATGTTTACAGTCTATCATAAATACCCTTAATTAATTCCTAAATTCTTATAATTAAACAAATATGGTAGTGGGAAGTAGGAAGTAGGATTCGATCCTACGAAGAATTCTCGTTTGCCAATCATTACAAAAGAAAATAAGTAATAGAAGGGATGGTTGATTACTCTTGCAATAAAAAAGGAAAGGAAATAATAAAATCAATAAAACAAACTCTAATTTACTATTGCTTCCACTCCTGGGGATAAAGCAAACACACACAAGAGGAAGTAAATTGTGTGTGAAAAAATTGCAAGGTATTTTAAATCTTTAAAATCTTTCTTAAACAAAATGGGTTGATAAATGGAAAGGTTTTATTAAACTTCGAAAGAAACCTGTTAACATTTTAAAAGAAAGGATCTTGTTAGTTATTTAAAATACGAAAGAAGTCTATTAATCGAAAGGATCCTATTCTTGCTCAAAAAGAAAGGGGCCTTTCAATCGATAGGAGCCTGATAGAGCTAAAATAGAACTAAGCTTATTAATTGATAGGAGCGTGTTGATGTTTAAAGCGAAAAGAACCTCTTGCTTTATAGAAACAGAAGGAGCCTATCGAAAAACTGAAAGAGCCTCCTGAAAACGAAAACTTATAACATGGAAATTTAAAAATTAGGAAAAGAGAAAGAATGACACAGTATATTTATACTGATTCAGCTAACAACTAAGCCTACGTTTAGTCCCCAAGTATCTAATTTGAGTATTTCACTATAAGAATCTGAGCATTAAATTTGACAAGCCTCTCTAAGCTCACAAGTACATATTTTTCAAGATTCTCCAACCTTCCACACTTGAAATATATAATAAGTTTCTAAAAGCTCACAGAAAATAAAATGTAAAATCAAAAGTAAATTCTCAAATAACAATTTCTTTCTTTATAGAGTGATTTCACTTTCTAAGGTACAATAAGAATGATATGACTCTCAAGAATATAGATGCTGCTCAAATGTTTCGAAAGTGTGTGTATGTTTGTTACTTCACAAGTGTTGTTGCTCTTCTTTAAATAGTCAATTTCTTCAACTAGCTGTAGCTTCATCTTAATTATGAGTTGACTTTGGATTTTCAATATCATCTTTACTGGAGCAAAAATTTTCGGAGCTAATTATTTGGAAAGGTAAGATCCTCTTGGATGTTAATAAGGAAAGTTTACTAAGAAAGTTCCTGCAAGAAAGAAGTAATGTTCCTATGATTTTATTTCTTTTTTAAAAAATACCGTTATCTATATAAGGAAATAAATCCAATTTGAATTTTGAAATATTATATAGATATCATCAAAATTGTTAAATATAAACCTTGAGCTAACAATCTCCTCCTTTTTGATGATAACAAGCAATAATAGATATATTTTTCAAAATTCAAAGAGACAACAGATGATTTCGAAAGATACCTGTGACTTTTACATATTCAGACATAATTAGAAGGAGCCTATCTCTTAAGAAAGGAACCTATCGTTTAATATCACAAATTTTCACAAGTTCAATAACAGAATCAATCACATATATAACCGAGACAACATTGAGAAATATATCGTCATATATGCAGAAATATGTAAAAAATATATAAACATAAACTCCCCCTTTGTCATTATCAAAAATAATAAAAGAGTATAGGGAGGAAGGAACTATCACAAGTTCAAATAAGCCAGGCAGAAAAAATAGCAATAGAGTTAATAAAGGGATTTAAAGATTTTTCTCAACAAAATTTGTATGTCAAAAAGCTAATTTTGCATGCTATCTATTTGTTCTTACATGTGATCCTGATTGGCTTGAAAATTTTGCAGTTGTTAATGAAGTTTTGCACTATTTTCATCCTAAGGAGGAATGGGAGTTTGTTGGTTTGGAGCATGATCTAAGTTTTGTGCTACTCTTTCAAATCTTTTGTCTACCCAAACATTGTTTTGCAATTTGTATCCAACTTGATAGGGAATGGAAGGGTGAAACTTAGCCGGTGTATACCAATTCAGATTTTCAAAAGGAACTCCATAATGGTTTAAAATCTTAGTAAGCAACATCCAATAAAATAGGTAATTGGTGGTATTCTTATGATTCCCTTTATCCACCACAAACCTCAAGATCATAGTTGGAAGATTCACTCTATTCCCTTTTAGCAAATTATACATTACATAAGTGTCCAACAAGCTGCTTTTTTCAACTGAGCTACTCCTGGGAAAAATTGAAGTAGCTGAAAGCAATGCAAGAATCATGGTATTAAGTCTAATTGCTTACTCTAGGGTCTCCCATCTTGGGTGTTCTCAGCATGAAGGCAGATGGATTTGAAAACTTTTTCTAACTTCAGATCATCAACATCCCATTTATGATAGGGAAAATTAAATCTCCCAATATGAGCTACTTTTAGTATATCTCCTAATATTTCTTCAGAAATTAAAATTTCACATTCATGCACCTTTGAGACAATGACTAATTAATTTCTTCCTTTTTCATGTGTGTGTAGAATATCTTGACCAGCTCACCGCATACTGTCTCATCTAATTTCAGAAAATTTTCCCAACCAATGGCAACAAAGTAAGGGGAGATGGGTATACCTATGTGATCAAACATCATAAGAGCCAAGATCCACCCAGCAACCACCTTTCTTTTCCTGTATTGTGTTTTATAACGGACTTCAGCTTCCATTGATTCAAACATTTTTTGTGGTATTAATGTCTTTCCTTACTTATATGTAGCTATCTTTATTTTCTTTGCCTTTTTTCTTTGGGAAACATCTCTTCTTAAGACAACTTTTTTTCTATCAATAAGGTCCTTAATAGTATCTTTAGTTACAGATGCTTTGCCTTTCTTTATTTCTTCCTTTTTTTCTTTTTCTGGCTTTTTCTTCCTATTTCTTTTCAGCATTCGTGGTTTCTTTTTATTCAGAACTTTTCTCGTTTTATTTTGCAAGACTTTCTTTGGTCCGTGGTTGTCTAATCAACCGAGTAGATTCTTCATTTGAATCATTTTCATTTGTAATCCAGTGCACTTTAGGCACTTTCTTCTCTTGAGGTTTAAAGGAGAAAGGTTCAGTAATACAAGCTTCTTCATGGGAAGAAGTTAGGATTTTCTTTTGTCCTTTTGATTTTTTTCTTGTTATTATAAGTGAGCATTGTGAAGTTTGAGAGAGAAAACAAAAGGTAATAAGAATGTAGAGAGTTAGGGTGTAGAGAAAATAAGCAGCACATATGAGAATAACAAAGATGAGAAGACGAGAGAAGTTTGCTTAAGGTACACTAAGTGATTCCTAAGTGTTGATCTTTTGAGAGGATAAGCAAACGTACAGGCCAGAAGAGGAAGCGTAATTGGTTGCATATCTTTTGACAAACGCTTATGTAGAGTTGTCGGGCTGCACATGCGTTTTTGAAAAGGATGAAACAACACCATGAATGACTCTATTTTTAGGACACGTGTCACTTAGAATGTCAACCCGAGAGAAGCCTTCTAAAAAGAAGAGGAGCCTTTTAATTTAGAAGAAACCTATTAACCTAAGAGGAGGCTTCTAAACTAAGAGGGGAATTCTAAACTCTAAGGAGCCTACTAAACTAAGAGAGTTTCTAAGAAATTAGAATAGAAGGAGCCTGCTAAATGAAATGCAAAGAAAAGTAGTAAAGAATATTCATACAGAAATAATATCAGAGAGTTTGCACATATCAAGCTCTTTTCTTAAAACACAAAATCTATCTTCAGAGAGTGGCCTGGTGAAAATGTTAGCTACTTGATTCTCAATATTAACATGCAAAAGATCAATGGTTCCTTCTAAAACATGATCTCTAAGAAAATGATGTTTGATTTGTATATGCTTAGTCTTAGAATGATGCACATAATTTTTAGAAAGATTTATAACACTAGTATTATCACATAATATAGGAATATGATAAAAGTTTAGAGAAAAATCTTGTAGTTGATACTTCATCTATAAGATTTGAGCATAATAGCTGGCAACTACTATGTATTCGCTTCAGTCGTCGAAAGTGATGTGCAGTTTTGCTTTTTGCGAAAGAAAAATACTAGACATCCTCTAAGAAATTGGCAGTGACCACTTGTGCCTTTTTGATCAACTTTATCACCTGCATAATTTGCATCACAATAGCCCGTTATGTCAAATGAATAAGTTTTTGGATATTATAGTCCAAAATTCATAGTTCCATGGAGATATCGAAAGATCCTTTTGACTGCTTGAAGGTGACTTTCTTTTGGATTTGATTGAAAACGTACTCAAAGACACACTAAGCATAGTGTCTAGTTTTGAGCTTGTAACATATAGTAGTGATCCAATCATTCCTCCATACTTGTTGGTTTATGCCCTACAACCAATCGCTTTGGTTGTAGTTTAGTGACAAATTATTTAAAGGCATTATTTATCTTGTAC
>JAOTAY010028258.1:0-26537 GCA_025629805.1 Erythroxylum baracoense | reverse complement strand
GCTAAACTTCTTTTCTTGGTTGAGGGAAACCATGTTATCCGCTATTATGTGTGAGATGTTTCAATAAAGTTTGTGTTATTGATGAACATTGAATATCTTCTAAATTACTTTTTCTAATTGAATTGGTTGATTTCTAGGTGCGCAACTAGGGATTGATTTGTTCAATAGCTAGATTAATGAAATCTGACGTTTAGTTTTGTTAATCACAAGTGGCAATTACGATTACCTTCTTTACGTTAAAGTTGGAAATTCTAAGAAGATATTCATCTTGATTAATTGCATTTCATACATGTATTATCTTGTTCATTAGTTTTTTAGTTCTTAACACTATTATTCAACTGAACCTACGATCGTATCTAGGTTGTTGCTTAATAAGAATGCTAGGATATATGTTTCTAGTCATTTACTCTTAAGAGAAAACATCCCCCAATGAATGTTTATTAATGGCTGAAATTTTATAATGTGGATCAGTTTTAGAGCGATAACATTGGTGACCTAAAAACCAAGGCTTTCTATTAAATTTTCATATCCAATTACTTTTATTGATTTTTGATTTTTCATCTTTTACTTTAAATTCCAGTGAATTAAAACCCCCCTCCCATTTCGTTATTTTATTTTAGTTTTGAACTCGTAAACTCTTTGCCACTAAAAATTCCTCTTGGGAACGATATCCACTTTCTATTACTACTTTAATTTGTATTAACGGAAGTTGGTTTCTTTTTAATTTGGTTCCAGGCGACAACAGTACTACTAAGCCAAGGGTCGAAATAAGAAAAAGGGCCTAAATCATCTCTATTCAGCATGCATCCAATAGACTCAAACTGATTCAAATCAAGTTCTGAAGGTAGTAACCTAAGGTAGTAACACTCAACAAAGAAATAGAATGACTATGAATGGAGTCATATGGCTTAATCCTCACTTTAGCCCAAATGAAAACTCATTATGCATCTCTACACTACCTCATTATTAAAATGTCAATTTATGACTAAGCTTATGTAACGAACTACTTTTCATCACTCTATATGGTTCACTTTCTACTCAAGTAGCCTAATCCAAGTTCAAGCATGCATTCAATCTAATCCGATTAGTATGACAGAATTTCATGGTAATATTTATCAGAGTGATTCAAGTATGGTTCCATTTCTGAAACAAAGCACATATAATATGCCTAAACATACATCCTATCTAACAAAATGCAAACAATGCAATTATGAAAGCCAAAGTGACCTCCCCACACTTAAAGTTCATGTTTTCCTCAATGTGACAAGTCAACTACCAACTAAAAGAAAATGACCTTAAGCAAAACAAAAGAAATTTAAATGCACTAATGACATGAAACCAAACAAAAAAAAGAAATACCAAACCAAACAAAAGAAAATGACATGAAACCAAACAAAAGATGAAATTGATCTAAACAAAGAAACAACAAAATTTAAAAGTAAAGGGGTAAGAAAAGCTTTTTCAGATGATGGTAATGACAGTGTTGACGAAGGAGCTTTAAAGTTATTCCTACGACAGAAGTTGAGGAACTTGTTCTTCAAGCTACGTTACTCCTTGTGGACTGTCCGCATTTGGGTTTAGAGTTCATATAGTTGGGATGCCATTTGCTTTTGATTGGCAACAATCTAGTCTAGAATTTTTTGATATTGATTGACCTCAACTGGTGCACTACGTTGTCCTTCTACTGCTTCGTCCTCTGGCTCTATAGTTGCTCGGGATGTGGAGGGTTAGTTTTCATCTGTGTCTCAGCCCCTCCTGTTCTTTACTGCAGCACGTGTCTGAGGGTTGTGGAGTGCTATAGATTAGACTTCCACAATCTCATATCACCTCAAATACAATATGTCAAATATATCATGTGGCATTGTATGCACCTCATCTACATTAAGGTTATAAAAACAAGCTAAAGTAGTAACAAAATGCCCTATTCCAAAATATGAACTCTTTTTATTGACAACACTTACTAAGGATCAAAAAATTCTAAAAGGCGTGTTGATTTTAACATTCCAATCCATGTACCATAAACAAAAAATTTCTTTAGCTGAATATTTGCTACTTTCAGTTTTATTGAACAAAGTTAAACACATGAATTTATGCAGGAGCAAATGTTCGGCACTATAGATTAAAACATTCAGAGCATTGCGTGAGTTAAAATTGTTTTCCCCTATTAGAGTTTTCCAATAGAAATCCACATCAAAATCGGTGTGATCATTTAAAATTTTTGTGTTTTCCAAATAGAAAATATGACGCATGACATTATAATCTAATTTGTAAATAGTATTAAAAAATCTAAACCAAAAGACGTTCATTTTAGGGGTATATCGGAGAATAGTGAAGAATTCAATAGTCATCATAAGATGAATAAGCATGTCACACCAGATGAAACTATTCCAATGTATATTTGTAGCTAGTTGCTTAATCTTTGGTCTCACTCCTACGTTTTCTAATACTCTGAAATAAAAATACCTAGGAGTGATTAATGATCTATCCCTAGAGTCACGAAAGTGCGTACCTTCTTCTTCCGAGTAAATTAGGAAGAGAGGGCGGTAAGTCATCGCTAAATCGCTCTTTACTTCACCAAAAACTTAATGGCAAACTTCGTCAATCGATTTCTGAGCCATCATCTTCTTTGGTGCCATTGGGAGAGGAAGTTCTGCAAAAATGAGAGAGAAAGAGTGAAATTTGAGTTTTAAGGAGAGAGTGAAATCTTACCCTAATCTATGTGTTTTTAAATGATTAATGCATAAAAAGATGAAATGATTGGAAGAATAATGAAATAGATGAAGAAAATACCAAGAACCTAGAAGAAAATTGAAGATTTTAGAGAGTGGGAGAAGGATTTTCATGAGTTAGAGAGAGATGAAGTGAAAATTTTGAGAGTGGGTGAAAGAAGAAAATGGGAAGGAAGTTTACATTTCCCTCCCGGATGGGATTCTCATAGGATTCCCACAATCGTGGGAATCACCAAAATTCCCATGATTCTGGGTTTTCTCTCCAGAAACTTTTCTAGAGAGTTTTCCTACAATCATGGGAATCACCGTAATTCCCACGATCGTGGGAATTGTTGATTCTCACACATTTAAACATTCTTCCAAGCTTAATTTTACTTCTCCATGATCTCACAACCTACAAACACATCAAGTTAATGTCATCAACAAGAATTTTGAAAAAATATTAGTTTTACTTCAAACACAAACCAAATTAAACATCTATCAAACTTAATTCAAGCTCGGTCGTAATTACATAAATCAAACAAACACTAGACGAAAACAACCCAAAAGAAATTAAACATGCTAAGTTAAGGTCATTAGCTTGACCATTCCTCATACATTCACAAAAGAGTGGAAGGTAGGAGAGAGATAACTCCCCTTTCTTGTGGATATGTCCCTCTATAATATGGCTTACAGCGGTGCCTATTGACCTTGAATGTTTCCCCTTTATCATTTATCAGCTCCATACTCCTTGGGGAAACACTTGAAGAATTTTGAAGGGCCCACTTTATTTTGATTTAAGTTTTCTGGAAAATAGTCAAAGTCTTGAATTAAACAAAGGTACCAAGTCTCCACTCTTGAATTCCTTTTTCTTGATATGGCCATGATGCCACTTCTTAGCTCTTTCTTTATGTAGCTTGGCATTTTCATAAGCATCATACCTTAACTCATCCAACTCGTTGAGATGTAAGAATCATTTTTCTCCCACCAGCTTCCAATCCACGATCAATTTCTTAATTGCCCAATATGCTCTATGCTCTAACTCTAATGGTAAATGATGCCTTGCCATACACAAGCTGATATGGTATTATGCTTATGAGGGTCTTGAAAGCTGTTCTATAAGCCCACAGTGCATCATCTAGCTTCAATGACCAATCTTTTCTTGAAATGTTCATTATCTTCTCCAAAATCTTTTTCAGCTCTATATTAACCACCTCCACTTGGCCACTAGTTTAGGGATGGTACGGGGTAGCCCCTCTATGATGAACATTGTATCTTCTTAGAAGGTTCTCAAATGGTTTGTTGCAAAAGTGACTCCCCCGTCACTTATGATTACTTTAGGCACCCCAAATCTAGTAAAAATCTTCTTAATGAACTTCTGAACTACCTTGCTATCATTGGTAGGAGTGTCAACTACTTCAACCCATCTAGAAACATAATCAACTCTAACTAAAATATAGGTGTTACCTTCGGAGGATGGGAATGATCCCATGAAGTCCAGACCACATACACCAAATATCTCCACCTTCATTATATTCGAAAACGGCATTTCATCTCTCTTTGATATGTTGCCTGTTCTTTAACATCTATCGCACTTGAGCACGAAATCTTGAGCATACTTCAACAAAGTCGGCCAATAGAATCCACACTCCAAGATTCGTGCAATAGTCTTGTTAGCTCTATAATGCCATGCGTATGATTAGCTATAACATTGTGTTAAGATCTCAGGAATTTCAATTTCAGGAACGCACCTACGAATTAAAATGTCAGCATGGATCTTATAAAGTATAGGTTCATCCCAAATATAATGAGAGCATTGACATAAGAAACGTTTCCTTTGTTGATATGACAAGTCAGATGGAAGAATACCACTTAAAAGGTAGTTTGCAATATTCGCAAACCCAAGGAAGGAAAGGGATATCTACCATCATCAAGGCCTCGTCAGGAAAACTTTCCTTAATTTCCTCTTCCTCTTTATGATGTCCACCTTTGAGTCTCGATAAGTGATCTGCTATGACATTTTCTGCTCCTTTCTTGTCTTTGATTTCAATGTTAAACGCTTGGAGCAAGAGTACCTATTAAATAAGTCTGGCCTTGGCATCCTTCTTAGCGAAAAGGTCACGTATCGCTACATAGTTTGTAAACATAATAACTTGTGAGCCTAACATATAGGAACGAAAGTTTTCACAAGCAAATACAATCGCAAGCAGTTCTTTCTCAGTAGTTTTGTAATTCAACTGTGCTCCTGTCAACGTCTTGCTTAGATAATAGATAGCATGCAACCTCTTCTCCTTCCGTTGACCCAGTACACACCCAACAGTATTGTCGCTTGCATTACACATAATCTCTAATGGAAGAGACCAATCTAGTGACGTTAGAATTGGTGTTATTATGAGTGCCTTCTTCAACCTATTAAAAGAACTCAAACAGTTATCATAAAAAACAAATGGCACATCTTTAACCAATAAATGAGTTAGGGACTTTGCAATATTGGAAAAATCTTTAATGAACCGTCTATAAAACCCTGCATGACTAAGGAAAGCTCGGATACCCTTGATTTTAGAAGGAGGCGGTAATTTTTCAATTACTTATGTCTTAGCACGATCCACTTCAATCCCTTTGTATGAAATCTTATAGCCTAATACAATTCCCTCTTGGACCATTAAGTGACATTTTTCCCAATTTAAAACTAAATGTGACTCCTTACATCTTTGAAGCACTTTGTCTAAGTTGAGCAAACTATTATCAAAAGACTCTCCAAAGACTAAAAAATCATCCATAAATACTTCCCTGAAATTTTCATTTATATCTGCAAATATGGCCATCATGCATCTTTGAAATGTGGCAGGTGTGTTACATAAACCAAAAGACATCCTTCGGTACGCAAACGTTCCATATGGACACATGAAAGTAGCCTTCTTTTGATCTTCCGAGTATATAAATATTTGATTATACCCTGAATATCTATCCAAAAAGTAATAAAAAGAATGACTATCCACTCTCTCAATCATTTGGTCCACAAAAGGTGAAGGGAAATGATCCTTCTTGGTGACTAAATTTAGCTTCCTATAGTCAATAAACACTCGCCAACCTATGACAGTCCTAGTGGAAATCTTTTCCCCTTTTTCATTTTTTATCACCATCATGTCACCCTTTTTTGGCACACACTGTACTGGACTCACTCACTCACTATCCGAAATGGGGTAAATTATCCCAGCATCTAGAAGTTTCACCACCTCCTTCTTTACAACCTCTTGCATATTCAGATTTAACCTTCTCCGTCTTTCCTACACAGATATACATATTTCTTCTAGGTTAGTCCTATGCATCACCACATTGGGGCTAATCCCCCGAATATCAGAGATTTGCAACCCTACAACTCTCATCCTTTTCCTAATAGTCTCCACCACTTTCTCTGCTCGCTCACAATTTAATTCATTAAAAATAATGATAGATAAAGTATGGTTCTTCCCTAAAAGGGTATATCTTAATTAGGAAGGTAAAGGTTTAAGTCTAAAGAGGGAGGTTTAACAATAGAAGGTGGTGTAGGTGCAGCAGCTCTCTCTAATCTTTCTAACTCCACTTCCTCACATAAATCCTCTTCCTTCACACCTTCATCTTTGTGTACTTCATTCGCTTCATCAACTCCTTCTTTACTCTCCTTCATACACTCACCTATAATATCAATTTTTATACACACATTTCCATCCTTCAGTTTCTTCAAAGATTTTGTCATATTAAACTCAACCTGTTCATCACCAATTCTCAACATAAGTTTTCCTTCATGCACACCAACTCACACCCTACCAATATTCATAAAGGGCCTACCCAAAATCAATGGACAATTCTTATCAGCTTCAAAATCTAACACAACAAAATCAACTGGGAATACAAATTTGTCCACTTTTACCAATACATCTTCCATGACTCCAAGTGGCCTTTTTATTGATTGATCCGCAAGTTGAATCAGCATGGAAGTTGGTTTGACCTCTCTTAATCCCAGTTTCCTAAAAATAAACAAAGGCATCAAATTAATACTTGCACCTAAATCGCATAAACATTTAGAAAATTCAAAATCTCCAATAATACATGGAATAATGAAACTCCCTAGATCTTGCAATTTTGAAGGCATTTAACTCAAGATAAAAGAACTACAATTCTCTGTCAATGTAACTGTTTGATTGTCTTCCCAAGTGCATTTGTGCGTGAGTATATCTTTCAAAAACCTTGCATACTTGGGCATACACTCCAAAGCTTCCACCAATGATAAATTAATCTGTAGCTTCTTCAATTTCTCAAAAAATTTGGAAAACTAAGTATTCACCTGACGCTGTTTCACTCTTTATGGATATGGGAGTTTGGGTTTATACTGTGGTGGTGGAACATACGATCTTCCTTCTTTCTTTTCTTCTTCTATCTCTGTACTTTTCTCTTTTTCATGGCTATCCCTTTTCACAGTTGGCTCTTTCATCTATTTGCCACTTCGAAGCATAATGGCTTTAAGTTGCTCCCTTGGAATGACCTCAGTATTGCTTGGTAAAATACCTAAACTTCGAGAAAGTAAAGCATCAGTAAGTTGACTTACTTGAACCTCCGAGTTATAGATCGACGAGGCATGGTTCTTCACAATCTAGTCAAAATTTGCCTCCATCCACTTTTGACTCTCCTTCTGGCTTGTAAACATTCTGTTCTTACTCTCTTCTTAAGCTGCCAGTTTAGAATAAAACATCTCCATAAACTTGTTCAACTTACTCTCCATCTCTCCAATTTGATCTTGTTGAAATCCTACTGGTCCTTGTGGTCTTTGCTAGCCACCTGAATTGTTATTACTCCAAAAAAAATTTGGATGGTTTCAACACCCTGGATTATAGGTATTAGAGTAAGGGTTATTACCTTTCTATGGCTGGCCTAGGTAACTAGCCTGCTTAGTACCACTGGCTCCTAATAGAAAACACTCCACAAAGTTATGGTTACTTTGGCCACATAAATCACACTGAACTTGTATTGCCTTAGCTATTGAGGAAGATGCTCTTTGCATGTTGTTCAGTAGCTTTGTAAGAGCCGTGATCTGAGACTATAAGGCAGTAACCGAGTCAATAGGTATGATACCTTTTTTTTTCCTTCTGTCCCTGTTTGCTCCTCTGGCTCAATCACATGCAGCTGTTGCTTGCCAACTCCTCTAATAGATTATGAGTTGCTTCCACCGTCTTCCTAATTAATGAATCTCCTGCTGCTGCATCGATGGTTGCTCTAGTGCTTGGATTCACTCCATTGTAGAACGTCTAAAGCAGGAACTCTCTTGGTAGGTTATGATGGGGATAGCTTCCCTGAAGTTCTTTAAATCTCTCCCAAGCTTCATAGAGAGACTCCCCATCATTTTGCTAGAAATTTGTGATCTCTTTGATTATCCTCGTCGTCTTTATCAACGGGAAATACTTGGAGAGGAAGACTTGGGCAAGTTGCTTCCAAGTTGTAATTTATCCCGTATGTAGTGTGTTGTACCACGCTTTAGCCCGATCCTTCTATGTGAATGAAAATAGTCTCAGCTTCACCACATCGTTAGACATTTCATTGAACCAGAATGTGTTGGATCCTTATTGGATAGTTCGTAGAACTGCACACTATTCTATAGGATGTTGAGTAACGCAAGCTTTATCTCAAAATTATTTTTTTGGACCATCGGTCTCGCTACTCCTTAAGGACTAAAACCTGACCTTATGAAATCCATTAAGGTCCCCTCTGGTCCTTCTTACTCTCTTTCTTTAGCCATATCTTATTGTGAAAAGTTAAGACATTTTTCCCTTCTTAATTCTCTTTTGTGCCTCTTGATGTCAGGAAATTGATCTTTGCTCACTTCTTTTATTCTTCGTATACTCCTTGTGTTCATGCACCTGCAATTACACAAGGAAAAGTATCAAAAACTCTTAAATCAAAGTAATCTAAATTAAACAAGATGCTAAACAACCAATCCCTAGCAATGATGTCAAAAACTTATTGATGGTTAAACCTATCTACTTATTTTACGCTCAAAAACCTCAAGTTAACGGATCATGACTTGTAGCTTAAAAGACTGGATATCAATCCCACAGGGATTAATGCCACACCACTTAATTTATATAAAACTTTGTTTAAGAAATGAAATTGTTAAATGTAAATAATCTGAAAAATTAAATAAAAAATAAAAGACTAATACAAAACAATAGACAATATCAATGTGTAGAAAATCGGTATTCAAAAATCTAAAGACTAGAGATTACTTTTTCCCTATTTTGTCTGCCTCCTATTTTGTTGATAGAATTGTGTCTCACCCTAAATTTCCAAATGTATTAACTACCCTCTCTTAAGGAGTAATTAGTTGTCCCTAATTGAATTTAAAGGAATCAATTGGACGATCTCTCAACCTACCCAATGACGCAACCTATTCAACTAGTTATTAAACTATCTTATGGGTGATCAATTAACTAGCCGAGATCTCTCTTCTAACTATTCAATTAACATGATAATTGTAAGTCTATAGGTTGCCAACTCTCTTTGTACAATCCTACACAAATTTATCTTACTCACTCCCTTGATTTATTGCAAGATAACAATTTAAATCAACAATTATCAAAGACAACTTCATTCAATTCAACAAAATAGGAGTTCTAACAGAATAATTCAAAAGTAATCCCTAAAACTAAATCAGCCTAACATGGTCTCCATAACATCATCAACATTCAAATAAACCTTTTTTTAAAGAATAAAAGAAGTAAAATTGATAGAAAATTGAATAACAAAACTCTTTCTCTTCTTTGCCAAAACCTGGAAATTTTGGTGTTGATGTACTATTTTTCCCAATCTTAATGATGATCCTTGACTTCAATCCTTCCTCAAGGCTCCAAACATGTGTTCTTCACTCCAAAGATGGTGTTTTTATAGAAGGGTTTTGTCATCTCATAAAGATGGAGGCTTAATTATCCTTTTATAGTCCAAAAACCCTAAGTTTAATGAAGCCCCTCATATTGTCTCAAATTATGATTCCCACGACCGTGGGAATTGGCATGATTCCCACTTTATAGCATATTTCCTCTTTTCTTTTCCTCTTGATTTCTAGCTTAATCTCCAAGTTGCTCCATCTTCCTTCCTACACAACAAATAGACCCTAAATTAACATTAATAAAAAAAGAACAACAATGGAAATCAAACTAAACAAAACTATACAAAATGCATCCTAAACTTCAACAAAAATTAACAAGTATGCAAGAAAACACATGCCAATTACGTAGAAAAACAAAGAATAATGCAAACCTCTCAATATCCCACGATCTTGGGCAGTGTTTTTACATGATCGTAATCTTTGGTTTATGAAATCGTTGAACAAATTAAGGATGAGGTACTTAACTATGTTACATTTGGACTTGATTGGGACTTAAAATGAACCTAGATGGATGCTTGATAAGTTAATTAAAGCATTGGAAAAGTTGAAGATGTTAATTGATGCTATAATTTAAGGAAATGAATGTTTGGTAATAATGTATCTAAGTTTGGAATGAAGAAGTGTTAAAGGAATGAAATATTCATATGAAGGCAAAATATATTCCAAAGGTTATAAATATTGTATTGTGAATGAATGAGAATTGGGAATTAGGTGAATACTTGTAATGCTAGAAAAGAGTTAGAAAATGTATGGTTATTGAATTGAGCATGATTAAGTGTACTTAAGGTATTAACCTAAATGTAGACGAGACACATTCTAGTATAAAGTTTGAATGATTATGAATTGTGATTAAGGAAACATACCCTGGAAAGTCATTGAGCATGCATTGCACATGGCACATATATATGTGCATAATTGAATATGTATTTGATTGATCAAGTTAGTATTGTGTACAATTTTGGTATATGTATTTAGACACTCAAAACGTACGCCATCATTCTGACATTGCTGGACTATCTAAGCAATAACATATACGGGAGTGTACTGTGAGTTAACCTAGATGATCTTCCTAGGGTTGATTTATTCTGTTTAACTTCTAATTATTGAAATGTTTATGATTTGTATATAAATTGCAAACTTTAATGGTTTGAGGAGTTTGATATTTGGGATTGTATTGGAAGTGTTTTGTTTGCATCTAAAATCTGAATGATATTTGTTTACATCTGAATTCTGAATGATTTCTGAATAATCAACGAAAGCTGAATGCCAGACTGAGGTTTGATGAATATGAGATTCTGTCTATGCATCATAAGTGAATGCTATTCATGACATATTCTATGATTTGATGCATTACATTAAATGCATGCTCAAATAAAGGCGTTGTGACTAGAGTATCCAATTTGAAAGAGCTACAAGTTGACAATTATGTTATTTGTACGTGGAGCTTTGCTCCATGATTTCTGTATCCGACTGATCCTGTAATGGAACAGTATCTATATCTACATCTGTATATGAAAGACATTCACTCACAACAATTAATAACAAATTTGGGGTCTCATGTGCACCTGCATTTGTATATTTATTATTATGAAATATATGATTATGAAACCTTTTCTGAATTTGTGACGATAAAGTGATATACCATGATAATGTGATTGATTGGGTTATACATGTCCTGAAAGAATGTATGTGAAATGTGTGACATTCATTATGTCATATTGAGATGGAAAATGTTGTGAAATTGGTTGGTTATGTGATCTTTATGTATTTGAATTGAGTGAGATCATCAATGATGGTTTACTTACTAAGTTCACAAAACTCATCAAAAATTGCAACGTAGCTTTTCAAGTACGAGACAGGAGACCTAGTTCCTAAGATTTTCTAGAGGAACATTTTGGATTAAGATATGGCTCAAAGGTTTGTCAACTGACATTAGAGGAGTTATAGAATGTATTATGTAGTTTCTTTGACATGTAGAACTTTTGTATAAAGGATTGTAAACTTTCTCATGTTTGGTAATGTAAATATTGGTTTTAATGACTACAATGTAAACTTTTGTGACTGAATGAAATGAAGAGTTGAGGTTTTAAGTATTATGTATTCTTTATGATGCCATTTAAGAGATTATGTTTGCTCTAACATACCATTGTCATAGGATATTTACTTGAATGTCCTCTGGATGTTCGGGTATATACTCTATGATAGTGGGATGTTATATTGCCCCCCATGTATGGCATTTTTAACCGTCGATAGCTTAATGTACTTCTTTTGCTTATGCTGCTTTGAACAAGTCATGTAATAATAGTGTAATCATAGGTCTCATGAATTGCAAATGAGCTACCAAACTATGATTTCCACCACCCTTCTTCTTCTTCTTTATTTGCTAATTCCTTCGAGATTGTGGCTTTCCTGGTGGATCCTTGTGATCATCACTATGTTTAACCTCTCCACAAGACTTGGTTCTCTTAACGATGTCTACAGAATTATGAGATCTTCTTTTATCATTGGACACGTTAAAGGACACTTTCTCATTCCCCACCCTTAGAGTCAACTTGCCTTCATCAACATCTATAATAGATTGGGCAATGGCTAATAATGGTTGTCCAAGGATAATTGGTATCTCCAAGTCTTCCTTTATTTCCAAAATGACAAAGTCCGTGGGAAAGGTAAATTTTTCCACCTTAATAAGAATGTCCTTGATTATACCTTTCAGATGGTGAATTGATTGATCAACCATCTACATAATCATCATGGTCGATGCTATTTCTCCTAGCTTCATCTTTTGGCATAAAGTGTAAGGCATCATACTTATGCCAGTTCCTAAGTCTGCAAAAGCCTTATCCAATTTGACATTACCTATAGTGCAAGGAATGTAAAAATCCCCTGGATCATTTTGTTTCCATAGTAATTTTGCCATTTCTGTAAAGTTTTCAGTGCTTCCTAGTTCACTCGCCAGTTTTTCCAACTCTTTTTTGTTGATTAATCTCTCATGTATGGATTCCATAAGAGTGAGTCGTGTTTTTAGTTTCTCTATTACCTCAAGAACTTCCTTCAACTCTGTTTCTTTAAACTTTCATAGTGCTTAAATGGGGTTTGAAATTACAGGTCGATGCTCCTTGATTTCCTTTAAGTTATGTTCATTTAGCAGGAGATTTTTGTCAGCCCTTTTCTTTCTATTCTCCTTAATTTCTTCAGCTTAGTGGAGCTTCTCCTTAAAGCCCTGGATGATAACCATGATCCTTTCATTTGGGTTTGTTTCTGTGTTACTTGGAAGGTTCCCCACATTTTATATTGACAGTGCATCTGCCAAATGGCCCATTTGGACTTCCAAGTTGTGAATAGAGGATGCATGATTCTTTGTCACTTATTGAAAATTTTCTTCCAAACTCTTATGTGCATCATCCATGCTTCCAATCTTATCCAATATTTTGTCTAATTTAGCGTCCATGGAATTAGGTTTATCTTGTTGGAAACTAGGTGGCCCTTGAGGTTAGAATTGACCTTCAACATCATTTAACCACAAAAAGTTTGGATGATTCTTCCACCCAGTATTGTACATGTTCGAATAGGGGTTGTTCCCTCCTCCACCAAGACTAAAATATGCTCCCATATAATTAACTTGTTTCGTTTCATTACTTTACATCAAGAAATAGTTGATGGCATCATGATTATCTTGGCCTCATAGCTCACACTTTAGTTGAATGGCCTTAGCAGGGAGAAGAAGCTTTTATGTGTTGTTCAGCTGTTGAGTCAAGTTGTCGATCTTAGCATGCATTTCTATAATTAGGTCAACAACTAAAGCTCCTTTTTTCCCACAAATTGTAGGTTGTTTACTTTTGTTATCTGACCATAGAAAATTGTTTACTAGCCATTTCTTTAAGAAACTCCTCTGCTTCATCAACAATCTTTTGTGTAAGTGATCCGCCCAATGTTGCATATATGGTACCTCTTGTGGGTGGGTTGATTCCACTATAGAAGGTTTGCAAAAGGAATTCTTTTGGTAGCCTCCTTTGCAAATCCTCATATCTCTCCCACGCCTCATAAAGTGATTCCCCATCACTCTGTTGGAAGTTCGTAACTTCTTTTATTGACTTTTTAGTTTTAGTAAGTAGAAAATAGTTGTCTAAGAATACACATACAAATTGCTCCTACGTTTTGACATTTGAGGTACTGAGAGAGTGATACCAAGCTTTGGTTCTATCCCTTAACGTAAAGGGGAAAAGCCTCATCCTAACCACATCTTCTGACATCCCATGATAACGGAAGGTATCACATATTTGAAGAAAGTTCATTATATGTGCATTGGGATCCTCATTGGTCAGTCCGTAGAATTGCACATTTGTTTGCAACATGTTCAGTAAGTCTGACTTAATTTTGAATGAAGGTGCTTGAGTAGGAGGTCTAGCAATACCTTGATTGGTTGAATTAAATCCCGGTCTCATAAAATCCATGAGGGTCCAAGGTTGGTTCCCTTAGTTTCCTCCTTGTTAAAACTCGTAATGAAATTTCTCAGCCATTGGTTCTTCAATTTCTTCTTCTTGGCATTTGGCTCTTTGAATGGCTCATTCTAGGTGAGTGATGTCGAGTGGTAGGGTTTTAGCGATTTGACTTGAACTTCAAGTGACTCTTGTGTTCATGCAAACATACGAACACAAGAGTGATGAGAACGTCTTAGACTATAAGAACTAAACCAATCCTACTTCTCCTCGACAACGACACTAAAAACTTGCTGAGGCAAATTTTAATCTATTTAAAACCCTGAAATATTGCAACCACAGAGGTTGTGGGTTTAGTATGTGAGGTGTCAATCCCTCGAGGAGTCGTTGAGATAATCTAATTCAAATTTATCTAAGACCTAAATAATTATTAAAAAGAAAATAAAAACTGCACGGAAAAGTAAACATGCGAAGATGATTGGTTGGAATTAAAATGTAAAATTAACATACAAAGAGGCAAAATGAGCACCACCAAATTAACAATGGAAATCACACAAGGAAGATTATTCGAATATGAGAAGGGGGAGTTATCTTATCATCAAATACTAACATGATTACTTTTGAGTTAATACGGTATCAGTCCTAGATTTTCAAAAGGTGGATTACTCCCTCTCGAGATATAATCATTAAACCCTAAATGATAACCCCTAATTGAATTATGGAATTTGCAATATCTCAATTAACAAAAAACCCACAATTCCAATCAGATCTTAAGCCCTCTATTAGACAACCGGGTCCTCACATAAGATCTCTCTTCATCTAAATTCCCAATTTGATTATTTATGTGATCTATTGATTGTTTAACTCTCATCACCAATCTAATCATTTTACCATCGGTTCAGTCTCTCGATTTGTTATCGAAGCATGCAAATATAACAAATAATCACAACACCCAATATATTAAGATCAAAAGAAATCACATTAACATTGATTCAAGAAGAAATCTTTAAAGAAGTTTAGAACAACATCATCAAAACCAAATACATCACTATCAAATCCATCTTATACATTTAAAAGAAAGAGCAATAAAGATAAAATGAAATGTACCTTGTAAGGGTCGGAATAACTGAGAAAATGGTAGCATTGTAGCCCCTTCTTCTCTTTCTTCCTTTCTCCTCCTTCTCTCTTCTTCTTTATCTCTCCTTGGATATTTCTTAAAGTAGGTTGGAGCTCCCTTTAGGGTTCTTTCTCTTTCTTTATATAGTATTTTTCATTTTAGATAAACCCTAGGGATATTTTTGAGTTTAAAAAGTCCCAAATGTCCTTTGATAAGTCGCGTTTGGGAGGCTATCCACACTGTCTCCTATTATGGCATAAGATTTTGGCCTTTTGCCATGATCATGGCCACGACTGTGGCATAGCCTCCATGCTTCTATCATATGATTGTGGGCTTGGGGGCCTTGCTCCAAATTTCCTCCGAATTATATCTATTCTTTGATATTTGATCTAAAATACTGACAAACACATCAAGGCACCTCAAATACACAAAATTTAAGCTCAATGGCATGCTCTAACCCATAAAAAACTCAAAAATCAAATGTCTAACTAAATAACAAAATATTAACCTAAACATGCAGTAATCATTCAATTCAACAACTAAACTCATACTAAACTACTCACTAAAACATTATGTAGCTTAGCACCATCACTACTATGCTTTAGTGACATAGTTGAAATAAACTTCTTACTCAAAGCATCTACTTCCATATTAGCTTTCCCCAGGTGGTAGTCAACTATGCAATCATAGTCTTGAAACAATTCTAGCGAATGTTGTTGCCTCAAATTGAGATCTTTTTGCGTGAGTAGGTACTTGAGATTCTTGTGATCCATGTATAACCCTACATCTTTCCCCATATAAATGGTGCTACTAGATTTTAAGGTAAACAACATTATTGCCAATTCTAAATCATATGTAGGGTAGTTCTGTTCATATGGCTTTAATTGTCTCGAGGCATAAGCCACCACTTTCCCTTCTTGCATCAATACACAACTCAGACCATTCCTAGAAGCATTACTGTACATAGTATACTCTTTTCCTGGAGTTGGCTGTGTCGCCACTAGAGCTTCAGTGAGTTTTTATGTGTCTAGGTTTAGTTTCAGTTATCTTGATGATTTTGGGTGATTCCAAAATTATTTTGATGGACTTAAAATGACTTGGAGATGCATGGAATGATGATTTGATGTTTCAAAAGTTTTGGGAAAATTTAGAAATTAATTTGAATTAATTTAAGTGGAGCATTAAATTTTCTAGTATAATTAGAAAGTGGCATGTGTGACAAAATTAAAGTGTTTAATTTTGACATCAACTAATTAATTTTAAGGTTTATTAATTTCTAAAAATTGGAGTTTAATTTAATTTGATTAATATTAAATTCCAAATCGAAATGTAATGCAAAATTAAATTTAGCCGAGATAAAAATAAGTAAGCAATTCAATTTAAAAGTTGAACTGACTTCAAAATTTTAGGATCTACAAATTGTCACAACTAAAACTTATGTGTTTAATTTAAAATATTAGAGAATGCATGTTAGGATTGTTTGGACTTGCATGATGGATGGTTATGGACTTAAACCCAATATGATTGTGGTGTCCATATTATGTCATATAGCTATAGTAACTATATATATATATATATATATATATATATATATATACAGGATTATCCTAGTTAGATGAAACCTAAGTAGAACCCTCACTTAGAATATTAAAATTAATGCTTTCTATTAATATGGTGAGAACCAGAGTTCTTTTAGAGTTGGGTTTGCCCTTATTGGGCAAACCTAAGCCCACTCTACATAAATATGTTCGATCCATGTAAATATGAGTTTCGGATTGATGGGTCGGTTTTAGCTAGAAGCGTTAATTTGTTAGGCAAACCTAAGGTCAACGTGGATAGAGGTAAAGTTGGGTAGTGTACATAAGATGTACATGCATTAAGAGTTGATAGCCCAATGTGCGTGCATACATCAACAGTTGATAGCATTAGATTGGATAGTTGCATTATAAATGCAATTAGTATGATCGATACCTATCGATTGACTTAAGGTGGCTTGTTGGGCAAACCCAAGGTCATTCTTAAGGATATTGGATATCGACCCACTAGGAGAACTTTTATACAAGTTATCTCAGATTCATATGGAGGGTGATAGATTCTTGAGAAAATAGTGGGAGCGATACTACATGTTATTAAAGTCCCAATTGACATACATTTACGTATAGTCTTACACCATTTCTCTCTTTAAATGGAATGCTTTATGCTATAGGTACATTATGCAATAGAATATAAATATTAGATATGTCAATCCAGTTTTAAATATCAATAACAATAAAGAAAAAAACGAGATAATGTGAACTCATCTTACCTATGGCATTGTCGCCTTGGCCATATAAGTCAGGGAAGCATGAATAAACTACACAAGTGTGTTAGTTTAGAGTCATTTAATTATGAATCATATGACATATGGGAATCTTGCTTGTTGGGCAAGAAGACAAAGTTACCCTTTAAAGGAACAGGTGAATAAACTACCAGGCTATTGGACTTAATAGATTTAGATGTATGTGGTCTGATGTCAATATATGCTAAAGGTGGTTTCATATACTTCATTAACTTTATCGAAGATTATTCACGATATAGGTATTTATATCTAATGAGATACAAATTTGAGGTCTTTAAAAGGTTCAAAGAATTAAAAAATGAAGTAGAGAAACAACTGGGTAGAAGTATTAAAACACTTTAATCGGATTAAGGTGGTAAATACTTAAGCCAAGAGTTTCTAACTTATCTCAGAGATAATAGGGTAATATCCCAGTGGACTCCACCTTACATACCGTAACATAATGGTGTGGAAGAAAGGAGGAACCAAACCTTGTTGGACATGGTGAGGTCAATGATGAGTTTAGCAGATTTGCCAAAATCCTTTTGGAGATATACACTTAAGACTGCTATTTATGTGTTAAATAGAGTCCTTTCGAAGCCAGTTGATGTTACTTCATATAAGATGTGGACTAACAAGAAACCCTATCTTTCTCACATGAAAGTTTGGGGTTTTCAAGCTTGTATGAAGAATATTCAATTAGATAAACTAGAAGTTAAATCTATCAACTGTCTGTTTGTAGGATATCTTAAAGAAATGATAGGATATTAGTTATACAATATTTTGGAACAAAAGGTGTTTGTTTCAAAGCATGCTATGTTTCTAGAGAGAGTTTCTTTTAAAAGAAAATAGTTTGATGTACATGGTGAGGTCAATGATGGGCTTAGCAGATATGCCAAAATCCTTTCAGGGATATGCACTTGAGACTATTGTTTATGTGTTAAATAGAGTCCCTTCAAAGTCAGTTGAAGTTATTTCATATAAGATGTGGACTAGCAAGAAACCCTATCTTTCTCACATGAAAGTTTAGGGTTATCAAGCTTATGTGAAGCAGAGTCAGTTAGATAAGCTAGAAGTTAAATTTGATAAGTGTTTGTTTGTAGGATTTCCTAAGGAAATGATAGGATATCAGTTATACAATATTTTGGAGCAAAAGGTGTTTGTTTCAAAGCATGCTGTCTTTCTAGAGAGAGAGTTTCTTCTAAAAGAAGATAATGGGAGCAAAATTGAACTTATGGAAGCTCAAGATGCTCAAACAGTCACAGATCAACTGACTGAACCCATGAATGTTGTTCATAATGATGAAACAATAGTTCAATCTTCTGATGCATAAGAAGTTTGTAGGTCAAGTAGGATATGTCATGTTCCAGAGAGATATAGATTTCTCATAAGTGAATGTAATGACGTATTGCTTATATAAGACGATGAGCCCACTACGTATGAAGAAGTTAAGAAGAGTTTAGAATTAGAAAAATGGCTTGAAATTATGAAATCTGAAATGGATTCCATGTATGAAAACCAAGTATGAAATTTAGTTGACCCACCCGAAAGGATAAGACCTATAGGGTGCCAATGGGTTTTCAAGAAGAAAACCGACATGGAGGGTAATGTAGTTACCTATAAATCTAGGCTTGTAGCTAAAAGTTATCCACAAACATAAGGAGCTGACTTTGACAAAACATTTAGCTTGATAGCCATTCTTAAATCCATTAGGATACTCTTGTCCATTGCTGCTCATTATGATTATGAGATATGACAAATGGATGTGAAAGCAAATTTTTTTAATGGAAACCTAACCGAGGATGTGTACTTGACACAACCCGATGGTTTCATATCCAATGATAGCGAAAAGGTATTCAAAAATCCATTTATGGATTAAAGCAAGCATCCAAGAGTTGGAATATCTGATTTAATGAGACAATCAAAGAGTTTAATTTCTCACAAAATCTGGATGAACCTTGTATCTATAAGAAGGTCAGTGGGAGTGCAATTGTATTCATTGTGTTTTATGCAGATGACATACCAATAATAGGAAACGATGTCTCAGCTTTACAACTAGTTAAATTTTGGTTGTCCAAGAATTTCTCCATGAAAGACCTTGGAGAAGCAACTTATATTTTAGGTATAAAAATATGTAGAGATAGATATAAGAAGTTATTTGGCCTTTGTCAGTCTAGTGATCGTATCTTAAGTTATTCAGTGGTCAGGTTTAATTAATAATCGTATCTTGATTAAACAAATCCTAAGGGAAAACTCGGGTTAATTATCAATCTTGGCTATACCCTAATTAAACATATTTCATGGATTTGTTATTCTTAACCTCTTGTAGCAACTGTTAATCATGTGTTAATCCAAAAACTACCTAAACCTAAAAACCGATTAATTTCATTTTTGAAACTTTACACACACTCTCTGTGGTATTGACCTAGACTCACCACTACTATAGTAGTAATTTAGTTATTTTATTTTAACTAGCGTTATGACGCACTGCCAATTTTTTACGCATTTTCGGGGAGTGTAGTGTTTTAGTTTTTATTTGTGACTTAATTGGTATTTTCTACATATTTGTTTTTAATTGATTTCTTTCATTTATTTCATGAACCTTTCATTTTTCTATCTCATGTTTGTAAAAAAAATAATGGATTGAAGTAATTTTTACTTTAACTCTTATTCTTAATCCTATAAACAAGGTTGGACTGATCAACCTAACTTTGGTTATGGATGGATAACCATCAAAATTACTTGTACAATAATTTACAGGACACACAACAATTCCTGTGTGGACTGAAAGCTTCTTATCAAAACTCAGGTACATCTCTGGAAGAATTGATTAATTTTTTTGTTGGGATTTTTCCATGGATTTATGCATCACATGTATGAGATTGCAGCAGAAGTGTCGAAATCTAGATTCCAAACACATGACAACCCGAAAAAGCTAGAATCACACATGCATACATAAACATATATAAGAACATGAAATATAAAACTTTTTATCTTTTGTTTCTCTTCCTTTCTTGTTTCTTCTCCTTGTTTGGGTTGTTGCAAAAACCAAACCCTTCCTTGATTACCCAAGAACATACAAATATTAAGAAGAAATAATGTGTAAGGGTGATTTGAGCACTAAACTAGGTTAGTTTTAGTAGATGCTCAAAATGAAAAGAAACATCAAGACTCTTGTTGCATGCACATTGATTCATGCAATAATTACATAAATTGCAAGAACAAGACTCCTAACACCTCTCTCTCACTATAGAACTCTTTCAGAGCCCTTATGCTCTCACTAAAGTGTGTAAGAAGTGGTTAGACTCTTATGTATATAAGTGAAGAACTCACTTATGTACTCATTCATGCCTTCGGTCACGATCGTGACCAATGAGTCATGATCATGGCCTACTTAAAACTAGGTTCGCCTTCCATGATCATGGTCTACTTAAAATTAGCTATACATACTATGTTTTTCATTTGAACTTTTATGCGTGTGACTCTTAGGTTCCCAGTTATTTTAGGTACTTGAATTAATTCTTAATTCGAGCAAATCATGGATGATTTCATGCCACTTGAATGAACTCTTAATTCAAACAAATCATGAAGGGTCTTATGATGCCAATCTACTGGAATATAAGTGGGTTAACACATGAACTCTTCGATAGTTAATAGTCCAACCTACGAACCTTTCCATAGACAATTACTGTGCAATTTGTCATTTCATTATACTGTATCTCACTTGGTTCGAAGTATGGGCAATGTGTTAACTCCTACTAGACTGACTATGTCACATCTAGTCTAAGTGATATTAGTTCTTGTCCTAAGATCTTATTACTCTATTTGTCATTGAAGACTCTTTTCATGACACATAACTACTCTGGCCTGAGACTCCTGAGTAATGACCCCGATAAGAGGCCAAGGGTATCATCTCCTTCTATTAGGAGTGGTAAATTCTTTATTGGCTACCTAATTACCTTTGAATACTAATAGTTGTACCCAATTACCACCCTAAGAGCGACCTCGTCTTGAGGTAACAAGGAATGATGTCAAAACATAGGATTAGTATCCAAGATATCCTTGAGTACCTCAAGTACAAGGATATTTTCACCATTGCTATGATGAAATTAATCATTGACATCAGATAGATCATTCATATGATAATCTCATTGCAGGTCATCCGATGTACTTACTACCCTTAGTAAGCATCTATATGTTAACTCTAAATATCTCATGCTTACAGTTTGTAGGATCCACTGCTTTGTCCAATCAAGGAGTATAATATGTGCTAGTTTTTCTAGATTAAGAATGTCCTGTCTTATCAATCCTGTGACTAAGGATTATTTAGATACTAACATAATTGCATATGATAGGAATCTCATTATTATGATCTCATTATGATTTCCTTCATGCTATGTTTTGTATCATGGAATTCATTAATTTGATTTAAGATCAATATCAATTCATATATAAATGAATATCAAATTAATGAAAATTTCCTTCCGCTTTATTAATCAAAATAAAGTTTGTACAAAAGTGCTAAAGGTGATTGCCTTTAGAGCACTAATCTAACAGTTTTGATTACTAACAATCTTCAATTTCAACAGGGTATGCAGTAGCTTTAAGAGAATATGCAACAACTTCAACAATATACCCAACAGTTCTAACAGGAAATGAGGCATATAACGTCTAGAAACCAGAACTTGGCAAGTCAAATAGGTGAGATGGCAGTAAGAATCGACTATTTAGAATCACAAATAGAAAAGGAGCAGCCATATCAACTCGAGGCATACCCAATGGATGTTAGTGTGAAAATCTTACAGAGTGATGAGGAACTTAAGAATTTGGAGAGCACTACTTAAGCAATTGTTTTTGTGGAAGAAGTTAAGGAGGAGCTTGAAGTAGAAAAAGATACATCTTTCAGCTCAGAGGTAAAAACTGAGTTCATAATTATTGTTGAGACTGATCCTTTACCTTTACATTACAGGTTAGAGGAATTAAATGAAGAAGAAAAAGACAATGAGACGTTCAAATATTTCTAGAGTGTATAAACTAAGTCGAGATTAAGAAATTGAGGATAGGGAGGATGCTAAATGGGAATGATGATCAACTAAGGCCTTATCCAGAGCAACCTCGTGTGGAAGTGGTGCTAATTGTAATACTTGAAGATCATAATTTTATCACGTGAGGAGAAGAAGGAGTTGAGCCAGTGACTCTTTCTTAGGAGGCAATCCAAGGGAAGTAAATTTCTTTTCCTTTACATTTCCACATTACTTTTTATATGCATATATGTTTTTGAATTTTTTTGTGTTACTTGTTTTAAGTTTTCAATCAAAATGAGAGAAACAATAAAACAACAAAATAAAGATTTTTTCTTTTCTGTTGATTGTAAGACTATATAGTCATGATTAGAGTGTGAATTGACTAGAGAATTTTATAGTAAATTTAGTATATACGTTTACTCTTGTGATTGGTCAATATACATTATCTTTTGAAGGGTAGTGACTAGTGGTAGACAAAGCCGATGAGATTTTGAGCCTTATTAGATTGATACAGTCATATCAGTCTCATTGTCTTTTGACAATGTATGACCTTCATGATATGTACATCCTGATTTTGCCTTGAATTTCTATTTGAGACCACATTTTTAGCACGTCCATTAATAAGGAAATGATTAAGCATTCTTTGTTTCAAAAGCTACATTAGCCAAATAGCCTACCCCATTAACATAAATTTTCCCTTGTTAAGAACCCTTTGAGCCTTATTAGCCTTTCTTTTTGTATCAACCACATTACATGCTTTATACTTAGCCAAATGTCCTACCTAAGCCATAAAGCTAATGGAGCATTTGTGATTGGTGAGTTTGTAAAAGTATAAAATTTTAAGTGTGGGGGAGCAGAAATCTATGGGTTGGTTAATGTTGGGATGTTTTTTATGTCCTATCATTGAAATTCCCTTGTTAATGTAGTTTCTTTTAATGTTAAAAGAAATAAAGAAAAGAGAAAAGCATAAGAAAAGAAAAGAAAAAAATGAAAAAGAACGAAAGAAAGAGAAAGAAAAAGAATAATTTTTTTTGTTTAAATAAATTTATCAAGGAGGAAGTGCATATGATTTTGCAAAGTTACTCATAATTAATGCATCTTCCTAGAGTTGTAATGAATGTGTTATTTGGGTATGTTGAATATAAGGTAGATGTTAGCTTGGAAGGTTCACTCTTACGGTTTCAATGTATTGTTGGCATAAACTGTATGAGTGATTCCTTCTGATTGGTATATGCTTCATGTGGTTTGTGTGTGAGAGCTGAAATGAGTTATGAAGTATAAGTGTTGCATTAGTTATAGCTGACGGTACCTAGTTTTGTATGAGTGTGAACTTGTGCACTTGATGTTATATAGGGATGTCAATGGGCCGAGCCGGGCCCGGGCGCCCGTCTATATTTTTTTAATATTTAAAAATACAAAATGGCGTCGTTTTGGACAAAACGATGCCGTTTTGTCGGGCCGCGGGCTGGGCTGGGCCGGCCGTGGCCCGCCCATGGCCCGCCAAACCCGGGCCAAAAATGGGTCGGGCCGAAATTGACATCCCTAATGTTATATTGAGTGTTGCATTTGTTTCACTAGCTTTAGTGACTTTCATGCTACTTAACCCAAATACATCTCACCTTACCTTTGCCCACATTACAACCCTAAAAAGTCCTTTGATTCATTATTTTTCCTGTAAACGTTAGTGGTGGAGAAATGAAATGATATGCAAATTTATGGATTGTCATGATCATGAATGGTGTGTTCAGTGTACCCGTAGATATATTTTAGTTAAACACATTTTCTGAGTCTACCATTAGACTGCTCAGCTTTTGAAGATGATGAATGTTGATTGATCATGAGTAAAAGCTTGGAATGTTAAATTCTTGCTATGATTTTTTAAAGTCATTCATCTTTGTTTATGATTATGTATTCTTGGAACATTTGGAAAATAGGTCAATGTTTTTAGGTCTTTAAGCTTAATTTTAATCTTTTGGTTGAGGACGACCAAAAGCTAAGTATAGGAGAAATTGATAGGTGTTTTGATTATGAAATTATTCCATAACTCTTAGTGATTATCGATGTGAAATTGCTTAAGATGCTCATTTTGACTCATATGTGATTTTAGGCACAACTTGAAGCAAATAAGTTAAAGTGAGTCAAAAGAATGATATTTAGGCCATTTTTTGAAGATTAGTTTTCACTTATCTTCAAAGAACAAGAAGAATAAATTAAAAGACAAGAAGAAAATTAAAAGAAGAAAAAAATGCAAATAACCTGAGCTGCATAGATTATGCATGCAATTACATTAAGTAACAATTGGGAATTACATGAGATAAAACAACGGCTCTGGAAGCAGATGAAGGTAGTTGGAAGGAAGCAGTCCATGACCAAAATGACGTACCGCAAATGGGAAGTAGCAACACGAAATGGCAGCATAGTAGATGGGAAGCATAGAAAGTAGATGAATAGTAGCGTGGCCAACTAAGTTTATTTGTCACATCAGTGAATAATAGTGAGGTTGGGCAGAAAATAGAAGAGTGGAGGCATTAAAGGGGTTTTGGTCGGGTAAAGTTTTCATGGGGTTGAAGCATTTTCTTGTGAGATCAATAAAGGGCTAGACATCCTAACGCCAGTTCAGAGGTGACATTGATGTTGACGACCCGGGTTAAATATATTTCACTATTTTTATTGTTTCTTTCTTTTATTAGAAATTGATTCTGTTATCCTATGTTAATTGATTTGGGTTTTGTATATGGATAATCAGATTTTTGTTATTGTTCGGTTATTTATGTATGAACCCCTTGGGTATTGTGAAAAGATGATTTTAATGCATTCATTGAATCATTTATTTGCAAACCTATTACTAGAATTTCAATATAATCCGTAATTGTTAAGTTGAAATTTATGTGTAGCGACCAATGATTCGTAATCACTAGGGATAACATGAGCTGGTTTAAATGACACATCGTATATAGTTTTTGCCTTGATTAATCAGTTTTCCTAATTCGTAATGTTACTGCTTAATTAAATCTAGGGATCGTATCCTAGATTATTCGATGGTTAGGTTTAATGAATGACCGTATCTCAAAAAACAAAACTTAAGGAAAAACTTTGGTTAATTACTAACCCACAATTAATAGTTTTTATGAGAGGTTAAGAACAATAAATCCCTAAAATAAGTTTAATTAGGGTGTATAGCAAGATTTAACTAAAGAACTGGGTCCTTACAGAACTAAAGAACTGGGTCACCACTTTTGTCATTTTTTATATGTTTTCTTTAATTTATTTTCGTTATATTAGTTTTATTTTATTTTCTTGTTTGAAAAATCCAAAACCCCCTAAACCTAAGCACCAATTAATTTCATTTTTGAAACTTTACACACACTCTCTGTGGGATCAACTTAGACTCACCACTACTATAGTAGTAATCTAGTTATTTTATTTTAACTAGTGTGTTGTCTGCATTGACGCAGACGTTTGCATTAAACATAGACAATGTTTACATATAATGTAGAGATTTTCAATGTTTTTAAAACATGTACAGTAGCGTGACCCAGGAAATTAATTAGTCACATCACAAGAACAGTAGCTAGGGAAATAGAACAGAAGAGAACTTGCAAGAAAGGGAGGCACAGTGAAGGGAGCTGAAAGGGGTTTCAGATAGGGTTATTTGAGTGGGGCTGAAGCATTTTATTTGGAGAGATCCATGGAATGCTAAGTTCTCGACACCAGTTCGAAGATGACATCAATGTTAACGACACGAGTTAAGCATTTCTTTTATATTTTATTGTTTCTTTCTCTCCTATTGAATTGATTATGTTGTCCTAAGCATATGGATTTAGGTTGTGTATGGATAATCGGATTTTTGTAATTGTTCGGTTATTTGTGTATAAACACATTGGGTATTGTGAGAGGATGATTTTAATGCATTCATTGAATCGTTTACTTGCAAACCCATTTCTAGAATTTTGATATAATCTGTAATTGTTATGTTGAAATTCATATGTAGCGACTAATGATTCGTAATCATTAGGGAT
>JAOTAY010028226.1:0-26554 GCA_025629805.1 Erythroxylum baracoense | reverse complement strand
ACATAATAGTTAACCTCAATCAAAAATAATTTATCTAACAATACCAAAATTCATTCAAATCATGTTTACTAAAATAACAAAAATTTCAAGGCCCAACACCTCGATTCTTCCTCCGAGCTTTCTCCAAACTTCTCTTATCTTCTTTACTAGATCTCAAACAATAACAAACACGTCAAAACACCTCAAACGCAAAAAATTAAAGCCTAATAACATGCTCTAAACTACATAACATTAACACATAATCACATAAAATCAATTCTAAGCCTAAACATACACAAATAATCTAATTAACAACTAAAATCATACTAAATTACCACTAAAACATAATATAACCTATAATTATCAACATCCCCATACTTGAACTTTTGCTTGTCATCATGCAAAAACAAAATAAAATACAAATACAAATACACCAAACAATAGCACATATAAGCACACATATGCAATGATGATACAATGGCATTGAACTTCACGAAACTAATTTGACTTTAAACACAACCCTTCAAGCTACTTTAATTTATTAACTCATTCAATCTATGACTAGGCACTTTGGAATAAATATAAATACTAATTAAGAACTTAACTTCATATTGACTCAACCTTAGCACTTATATACACATATTGATATGCGGTAGTCAATTGAACTTGCAAACATTAATAGGTAGCTTGTCATGAAAAATCATGCTATTAACAAAGATCAATAGGATTTATTTATTAAAAAAACCTTTTGTTAATGTTTTTTAACATTGACTTAGTCTTTGATAGTTTTAGGTTTTATAATACTTTAATGGATATTTTAGTATGTGTTTAGTTGTTAAATTAAGTGATTAGTGCATGATTAGGTTAGGATTGTATTATTTGGTTCGATATTAGTATTTTGAGTGTTTTATGGATTAGAGCATGCTATTGATCTTAAATTTTTTGTATTTAAGGTTCCTTGATGTGTTTGTCAGTGTTTTAGATCAAATACTGAAGAACAGAGAGAATTCGAAGGAAACCCGAAGCAAGCCCAGGGCCATAATTGTGATAGAAGCTTGGTAGGTCTACCACGATTATGGCCCTATCTACTATGATCGTGATAGAGAGAAAAACTAAGTGCCACGATCGTGGCACTATAGATAAACCCTAATGTTTGCCCTAAATGGAAAAGACATATAAAGAAAAGAAAGAAGACATAAAAAGGGAGCTCCATTTATGTCACTTTGAGAAAGATTCAAGGGCGAAGAAGAAAAAGAGAGAATGAGGAGAAGGGAGAACGAGAAGATAGGCTACAGTGTCGTTATCTTCTCGATCTATTCCAACCTTTCCAAGTGACATTTCATTTCATCTTTATTATTATTTCTTTTGAATGTATGAGATGGATTAGATAGTGATGGATTTGGGTTTGATGATGATGTTCTAAACTCCTTCCAGATTTGTTCTTGAATCAATGTTAATGTGATTTCTTTTGATGTTAATACATTGGGTAGTGTGATTATTTGTTGTAATTGCATGCTTTGATAACAAATCAGGAGAGTGAATTGATAGCAAAACAATTAGATTAGGTAATGAGACTTAAAAATCTAATAGATCGCGCAAATAATCAAATCAGTTATTTGTACAAAAAGAGATCTCGTGTGAGAACCCGACAGTCTATTAGAGGGCTTAAGATCTAATTGGATGGATGGGTTTTTTGTTAATTGAGAAATTGCAAACTCCATAATTCAATTAAGGGTTTATGATTTAGGGTTTAATGATTACAACTCAAGAAAGAGTACTCCACCCTTGAAAGTCTAGGACTGATGCCGTATTAACTCAAAAGAATCATGTTAGCATTTGATGATAGGATAAATCCCCCTTCTTATAATTGGCTAATCTTCCTTGTGTGAATTTTGATTGCTCATTGGTGGTGTTCAATTTTGATTTGTTTGTGTTAATTTTACAATTTAATTTACAATCAATCTATATTCACGATTTTACTTTTCTGTTTAGTTTTTTTATTTGTAATAATCTTTTTAGGCTTATATAACTTAGAATTAGTTTAATTCACTAACTCCTTGAGGGAAATACAATGCAAACCTACCCACACTTGGACAACATATTGTGTTCAATGTGAGAAGAACAACAACACGTAAGGTTGGAATAAAACAAATTAATAGGAAAAATATAAAAATAAAATAAAAAGACAAGGTTTAGAGCATAAGAACCCATTATGGCAATTGAGGTTTTATTGACGATGGTGTCGGAGGTGGGATATCCACACCTTTAGCAGCAAAGTATTTATAAATGCTTTGGATTTCTTGACATTGTCTTCCTTGCTCCTTCACTATCTCCTTCAACTCCTTGGCATTATCTGCAATTGCTTTGTTAGTGCTTGAAATTGCTTCTAGTATCTTGTCCCATCCGACTTCTTCCTCTTCTTCAGATTCCTCACTACTTGACTCCTCCACTTTTTGTTGTGATGGTGCTGAGCTAAAGCTGGCTTGTCCTGCCTTATTCTTAACATGTAATTTTACACTGACATCTTAAAGTTCCTTATTATAGGACTTCAAGATCTCAGCTCATGTTAAATGATGAGTGTTAAGAACTTAAGGAAGATGCAGTGTCAATTCATCACAATTAACACCGTAATAATCCATAATAGCGGTAACCAAGTACCTTATGCTAAGATTGTTGCTTCTCTTTTTCAGAGAAGCAATGATAGTATTAAAAATGTGGGTTGGCTCTACAAACTTGGATGCTATTATCCATATATCAAAAAATAAATAACTCCTTCATTGAACATTTATTACTTTCAATTTTTTCGAAAACAATTTGACATATGAATTTGTGCAACAACAAGTGTTCGGGATTATGAATGATGCTTTTGTGCTCATTCCTAGGATCAAAGTTCTTCAACCCTGTCAATTGGGCCCAATAACATGTGGCACAGAAGTCATAATACTAGTCCACCATGGTTAATTCTAGGAATCCACCGATTTCACATAAAGTTTCAATATTCTTTTGAGTTACCTTGCTCAAACTTCTACTTTTTGGTACTTAGTTCCTTGAAAAGCTTCACATAAGCTGGAATATTAAAACCATTAAGTGAGTTCGCTTGTTCTTCCTTACTTGCAAAAGATTCAAAGGTATACAAACAAACATTAGCTCTATGACCAAAAAGGTCCCACAAATTCCTATGCTTTTCTGTGAAAATTTTGATGTTTAGAGAATTAAACTTGTGGGACCTTTCCCTCCTTCTTTTGGGTTTACTTTTATATTTCTTACAGTCCCGCAAATTCCTATGTTCCCTTTTTGGTCATGGAGCTAATGTTTGTTTGTACAACTTTGAACCTTTTGCAAGTAAGAGGAAGAACAAGCAAACTTACTTAATGGTTTTCAATATTCCAGCTTAGGTGAAGCTTTTCAAGGAACTAAGTACCAAAAACCAGAAGTTTGAGCCAAATGAGAAGGTGATAGTTTCAAAAGTAGCAAGAGCAACCCTTCAACAACAATTACCCCCCAAATTGAAAGATCCTGGGAGTTTCATCGTGAAAGTATCAATAGGTAATGATGATGAACTTAAGGGTATGCTTGACCTTAGAGCAAGTATAAACCTTATGTCTCATTCTATTTAAGAGAAATTGGATCTAAGACAATTAAGACCTACTAACATTTGCTTACAATTAATTGATAGGTCAGTCCATTATCCGAAAGGAATAATGGAAGATGTGTTAGTGAAGATTGGAGCATTGATTGTCCCTATAGAGTTTGTTGTCTTAGACATAGGGGAAGAAAAAGAGCAAGAAAAGGAGCACACCATACTCCAAGGAAGGCATTTTATGGCTACTACTAATACCTTGATTGATGTGAAGAATGAAAAACTGACCATAACTATTTTGGGAGAAACGGTAGAATTTTCTAGGAGAAATAGTAGAATTTTCAATCTCTAGTGTTAAACCTATTCCTACTATTGCTATTTATGAGGAATGTTCTTTTGTTGATCAAATTAATGTTGCAGGTCTTGATTTTCATTGTAGGAAGAAGAAGAAAAGGAGCTAGACTTAGTTAAAGAAAATGATGAGCACTGTCAATTGCTAGACGATGCAACTAAGGGAGAGTTTGGAAAATTCTTAGCTCCCCCATCCCGACGATAGTATTGTATTTCTATCCTTTTTCTTTTTATTTCCTATTAGTTTTAATTTCTCTTACTTTTAATTGTTTCCTTATTTTAGCTGTTTGCATCTTAGATCTCTATTTTATTTTCTTATCACATTAGAGAAAACATGGTATTTAAAGGGGGTAGTAGTTAGTTAATTAAAAAAAATGTGTTGTGTGTTGTGTGTTATGTGTTGACAGCATATGACGAGTGTACTATGAAATTTACCTAACTCTGCACACAAAAATTTTTAGTTATGGTGAGTCATGATCATATCCATAGGGAATGTTTAGTTAATTTTCATAATGAAAATAATTCATATAAAAGAAATAAAATAAGAGGGTTTTAGGTATATTCAATTGAAATATCAAAATAAAACTAAACTGACACAAGAAATTTATCAAAATACAATTAAAAATGACAAGTGATAAATGTGTGTAAAACTTGGTTCGTTGGTTTAATCTTGGCCTACGCATATTTTAACACATATCATTGCATTATCGTACTCACACCTCTTTTCAAACTATTGGTTGTGAATTAACAATAAGCTCTATTAATCCCAGTTTTTCCTTAGGTGATAGTTAATTAAAACAAGCTCTTTAATTTATCCTAACTATCGAGAAACCTAAAACAAGCTCTCTAAGTTTATCCGGACAGCAACATCACAAGTGAGAAAAATAGACCGATATAAGCAATAATCACACAAGCTCGGATTATTTAACTTATTCTACGTTATCCCTAATGATTCAATACCGTTAGTTTCCACATACGACTATTACCTATCGCATTCAAGTTCTAGCAATGGGTTCTTATGAAAAATGATTCAATAGAGCATCAAAAGCATTCTTACACAATTTCCAACCATTAATCTCAAGATAACATAAACAATTAGAAAAGAGGGAAAGAAAACAATATATGATGATACTATGTTTAATGTTTTCCTTGGCATCGATTACACCTCCAAACTGGCATTGGGTGGGAAGGTTAGCCCTTCATCTTCCCCATCAACCTCCAACAATAAGCTATGAATTCTTTTTTGGTGTTGAAAATCGAGAGAAAATGACGAAGAATGTAGGTGTTTTCATTTCTGTCCATTGCTCCCAACTTTTTCTCCCAATCGTCACACATATTCCTTTACATAGTTAAAAACTAGGTTTAAATGGGACATCTGGCACCATCTTGCCACCTTGACTTATGTCTCAAGGGTGTTAGTGGTATCTTACACCTATACGACAACATAGGCATGAGAGTGATCTCACGCTTGTGCAAGTGATGTCACAGCTACGAGATATCACTCACAGCTGTGACAACTCTCTAGCTAGGCTATGAAACACCTCCAACCTCTATTCTTCACAATTTTTCTCTTCTTTTTTTAATCTTCTTGCTCTATAAAGACAATAGAGTATGAAAATTAAGAAGATGACTCAATGAGTATGCTTTCGAGTCACTTTAGCTCCTTCACTTCCAAAATGTACCTAAAATCAAATATGATCTAAAGTGAGTATCCTAAGCATTTTAAGGTGTAAATCACTAAGTGTAGTAGATTAAATGTATCCACATTTAAGCACATATCAAGTTCCCCCACACTTAGCTTTTGACTGTCCTTGATCATCAAAATCAAAATCACAAACCAAAACTCTTACTCATTTTCCATATTTCCTAAGAATAGATAGTCATAAGTAAAGATGAATGATTTGAAAACCTGTAGCAATAGCTCAACATTCAAAGCTGCTACTCATGATCAATCAACATTCATCACCCTTAGAAACTGATTAATCTAGAAGAAGACTTGGATAAAATGTGTTTAAACAAGATATATATATAGGTACACTCAAATAATATTCATGACCATAAAAATCAACAACTTTGCATATCATTTCATTTCTCCACTACTAAAAGTCACATGCGTAATCATAAATCAAAAGAATTTTCCAGTGTTGTAATGTGGGAAAAGGTAAGTTGAGATGTATTTTGGGTAATGTAGTATAAAAGCTTTCATGCAAGTGAAGCAAAAGTAACACTTAATGAGATACCAAGTGCATAAGTTAACATTCATTCAAAACTAGGTGTCGTCAGCTATGATGTATGCAACAATTATATTTCACACTCAGCCTTCATACCATAAACAACATGAACATAATACAAAGAGTGCTCCATCCGAAACAACTTTTGCCTCATATGCAATACATTTAAACTACCCTTTCAATATAACTTAACGATAAGAAACCACTAATTTACAACTTTTCAAAACAATTGTATTCCCTCCTTGATAATCTTTTTTAAACTCACTTTTTTTACTCTTCTTCTTCTTCTTTTCTTTCTTTCTTTTTTTTTAAATATGATGATGAAAGATGCTACATCAACATAGGAATTCATAACATGGCATTTTAATAAATATAACCTATCCATATATATGCATACCCCCACATTTAGGCTTTTGTACAATCAAAGCCATCAACAATTAACAAATGCTCCACTAGATTTAAGGATTGATTAGGATATTTGGTTAGGTTTAAAAGTATGTAATGTGGTTTATACAAAATGAAAGGCTAATAAAACTTAAAAGGGGGTTAACAAAGGAAAATTCATAACGGGAAGGCTATTTGGCTAATATAGCTCGTAAACAACAAATAATGTCTAATCATTTTCATAATAATGCATGTGATAAAAATGTGGTCTTGAATATAAAATCAAAGCAATGTTAGGATGTACATGTCATGAAGCTCACTTATAACAAACGATAGTGAGATTGATATGGATGTGTTAGTCTAATACGACTCAAAATCTCACTAATTTTTGTCGACCACTCACTCTTCTAAGGATAATGCACATTAACCAATCACAAGAGAAAAAGTACATGCTAAAGTTGGCATGGATTTTTCTAGTCAGTTCAAACTTTAATTATGATTACAATTTGTTTCTTTGATTTTGAAAACTACCTAAGAAGCCACATATGCAACAATTAAGCTCAAAGATGTTTGTATAAAAACTAATATTCCCACCCCCATGCTTAAAACTTACATTGTCCCTAATGTAACATCAAATGGAAGAAATGAAGCATTTAACAAAAATAGCAAACATGAAAGTATAAATAAACATAAATTGACTTCCCTTAGGTTGCCTCCTAAGTACTGCTTTTGTTTATTGTTGTTGGCTCGACTCCCTATTGCTTGCATCAAAGGACTCCAATTTTATCTTCCAGTATCAACACTTCTAAATCCTCCATTTGGAAGCCTTCATAATACGACTTAAAGCGATGACCATTCATTTTGAATGTCTTGTCAATTTTCAAACTCTGTATCTCTACTACACCAAAAGGAAAGACATGAATAACAACAAACAGACCAACCCAACAGGCCAACCTGATGGGAATGCAACTTACTTGGGAATAATTTGAGTTTGGAGTGATATAAAAGCACTTTCTAACCCACAATGAAGCTTTTCATTAAAATCATCTTATCATGAAAAGCCTTCTTCTTCTCCTTATATATCATTGCGTTCTAATAGGAGTCATTTCTCATCTCCTCCAACTCTTGAAGTTGCAACTTCCTATACACACTCACATCATCCAAATTGATGTTGCATCTTTTGACAGCCAAATATGCCTTGTTTTGCAATTCCACTGGAATATGACATGGCTTCCTAAACACCAATTTATATGGTGACATCCCAATTCATGTTTTATAAGCCATCCAATAAGATCATAATGCGTCATCTATTCTTACGCTCCAATCCTTATTATTGGGCTACACTGTTTTTTTTATAAACAACTTAATTTCTTAATTTGAAACTTCAACTTGTCCGTTGGTTTGATGGTGGTAAGCGATAGACACCTTGTGCACGGTGTGATATTTTCTAAACAATGTTTACATAACCCTACTACAAAAATGGTTCCCTCTGTCACTAGTGATCATTTTTGGCATCCCAAACTTATAAAGAATGTTAGCTTTAACAAAATCTACGACAACTTTGGCATCATTAGTTATAGTGGCTTTTGCTTCCACCCATTTAGAAACTTAATCTACTGCAAGCAATATATAAGTAAAGCTAAAAGAAGGAGGGAAAGGTCTCATTAATTAAATTCCCCAAACATCAAAATTTTCACAAAAAAGCATAGGAATTTGTGGTAATTGATCCTTACGGGACAAATCACCTAACTATTGGCACCTATCACATGATTTGTGAAAGGTTTATGCATCTTTAAATAGTGAAGGCCAGTAGAAATCGCTCTCCAAAACTTTTATGAGCCATCCTGTTTACTCCAAAATGTCCTCCACACGCATACGAATGGCAAAAGGATAAAATCAAGTGTGTTTCATTCTCAGGTACACACATCCTGATTACTTGATCTGCACAGTGCCTCCAAAGATATGAGTCATCCCAAACATAATACTTCTCTTCATTTTGTAGCTTATCCCTCTGAATCATTGACAAATTGACAAGAATTTTTTTAGTAACAAAAAAATTTATAATGTCTGCATAATATGGTGGTGTCACACCGATAGAAAATAAATGTCTATTTGAAAACTGTGTAATCTTCTTTTTTGATCAAACGGCTGAGGTGGTCAGCCACCACATTTTCTACCCCCTTCTTATCTTTGATTTCCATGTCAAATTCTTGAAGGAGGAGAATATGTAACACCCTACTCTCATAAGACACGTACCTGACATCCTGAGTGATATCTAAGTACGTACCCCGCAAGGGTGGCATGCTAGAACAATCAATCAGTCAGACACTTGAAACTCAGTACAAAAATCTTTTTTCCAAATTTTTCACATGCATATATGAAAATCAATAATCAAATTCGGGCCTATACTTTTATTTCATAAAACTCGAAATCATAATTATCATTACACTTTGATCAGTTTCAATTACAGAACATTTCCAATTTCAAAAGTTAATACAAAACAGAAGTATTCAATAATACAAGTTACATTAATTATAGAAGACTCAATTCAATGCAAAAATAAGAAAATACAATTGCAGACGCGAACTGATCCCAACCTTTATCTTTTACTTGAATGCAATGGCTATACTCCCCTTTGCCTAACAGGTAACTCTTTTGAGCCTAAAAAAATATTGCAAAATTTGGGTGAGTTTTGCAGACTCAATGAGGTAACCATCATCGATGGTTCACTCAATTCATGCAACACATCAAATATGTAGACATATGTTTCGCATCTTTGCATTTTTGCACAAAACATCACATATTACTTTTGGGACAATTATACCAAATATTTCATTCATACAAAATACATATATCAATTGTAAATGCAATGTACATGATTTAGTTTCATTTTTTACTTTGCTGTGATTGAGTGCCTTTTTTGTTTTTAGCTCATATCCCTTAGTGGATACCGAGTTGTATCGAATAATGTCTCATATCCCTTAGTGGATATCGCGTACATGCAAAACTAAGCCAAAGGCTCTTATCACGTTCTGAGTTTTAAGCTCCTTTACTAGGGACTCTGGTCACAATTTCCTTTATCTTTCTTGCATTCATGAAATGAAATGCATCTCACACATTCATTCAATCATTGTTTTCAATCAGTCACATTCACATTCAAAATACAATCATCTTCGGACCTTAGTCTGGCATTCAACAAAATTTGTTGAGTAACATTTATTTTTTCACATTCACATACAAGGAGCACTTCAAATATTACATTCATTCATCAGAAACCTTGGACCTTCATTGTTCAAAATTAACACAATCAGTTTCACATTCATAAGATATTTCAAACATAATCTAATATAACAATTAATTGAGTGAGACCATCTAGGTTACTCACAATATGCTCTAAATTAGCATTAGCATTAATGATCTAGAAGTTTTTGGATGCGGATGGTCTATCTTGTGTATCAACATCATGCAACGCACATCTACACACATTATTAATTGCACAATTGTAAAAGTGTCTATTAATGCACATATTTGTGTATGAAATATATACAATGCATTTTCAATGACATTCCCAGGTATTTTTCTTGGATTCAAATCACGTCATCCATCATATACCAAAACTTACTGAAATATAATTTATACTTAGGTTTTCACCTCATTAAAACCATTATAATCAAAATTCATAACTCATTTGGTCAAATCAGATTTTTCCTAAGACACATTTTAGGGTCAACTTTCCATGTTCTTTCTGACTAAGAAAATGAAGTAATTCGAGGATACTTCCTCCTAGAAAATTGTTCTTATATCTCTTAAGTTTCTACTGACACCACCTTTCAATTTGGTTTAGTATTCCAAAAGTTACACTTTAAATAATTCGGAATGTTCTCCAAACTATAACATTGCCCTGTACTCAACTTCAGTTCAGAAATTGAAATTCTTAGAGACAGAATTAAAATTTGATATCTTCAAACAAATTGTATCCCTATGTCTCTAGTTTACTCTAAATCAAGAATAATTCCATTCTAACATCTACAGATGAAGATATCATTAGAAAACCGAAGCATGTTCACTTAAAATCATCATCCTTTAAAACCACTCGAGTCGCGATCGTGCTTCAACTTCATTCATAAGCTGCGCTCCCATTCATTTGTCGTGATCGCGAATTTGCAGCTTCCTTCTTAGTCGTAATCGTGACTTCCTTTATGTAAACAGTAGAGTCACGATCATACTGAAGCACGATCGCGACATACTTCGTTTCTTCTTCTTCTTCTTCCAATATTTTTTTTCCAAATCTCACTCTCCTATTCACTCTCCTATCTTTCTCAATTAATACATAAATCATATTTTCTATTTCCCTTTTAGTTCAACATAATAACACAAATAAAAAATCCAAGATTCTTCATAAGGATCAAAACATCTGATCCTCACTTCACGTATATGTCCATTATATTGCATTCCCATTTTCTGTTCACTTCAAACTTCTATATTTTCTATTTCTACTTCGCCCCTCATTAAACTCAAAACATTAATAAAAGATGAAAACCAAATATTAAACACAAACATCAAAAATAGAAACTCATGCACGTATCTCTTCATGTAACCTTGCATCTTTTCTGCATGTTTTTTTTCTGCACCTTTATTTTTTGCATTTTCTTCTTCTATAATTTTTTTCTCATATCCTACCGTCCCCTTGAACCTATGCTTAATCTCAAAAACTCATTTCACTAACTAACTGAATTAAAATAGGATTGATCAGCTGGTGCAAAAGTTGACTTTTGTCCCTCACACCTGTGAGAGAATGAAGCAATCAGTCACGGGTGTGACTTTTGTGTCTCACGCTTGTGAGAAATGAAGAATGACTTTGATGGTTTGGATGCATAGTGAAAAAAATACGCAATGAAACAAAGTATATATGAATAATTTCTTTCATGAATTTCTACACTCTTCTTATACACATTTTCAAAGATCTTTCAACTCTAAAAATCATTTAAACACTGTCTTATAACATCTTGATCCCTAAAACACTCAAACAAAAATATCATCAAACTCATCCTACATCCACAGTAAACATGAAAATGTCCATTTTTACATAATAATTTGATATCAACTAAATCACCAAATTTGTCTCATAAATCAATCATCCAGAAAGATTTACAGATACTTTATAAAGCTTCAAATTCTTCCATAATCTCAAGAAACCCTAATTCTTCATGCAACCACGTACATCATCTTGAAGGTGGTTTAAGTTAGGTTTTTCTTGAGGCAAAAGAAATGGATAACAAGTAGGAGTAGAAAGGTAGAAGGAAACAAGGTTTTTCTTTAGTTAAGGTTCGGTGAATCAAAAAAATCAAAAAAGAGAAAGTTTGAAGACGAAAGCTACGAAGGAGATAACTAAGTTAAGAAGCAACAGTAACTTAGTCAAGTTTAAAAAGGAACGAGACTTGGTCTTCTCAATATAATAATATAATAAAACTTAATTTAGTAAGTTAAACATGTCACTTATCTATCTCTCATTGCTTTCAATAGTTTTACTAATAAAACTAGTCTAGTCATCTTCAATTTTTCTCCAAGTGTCTCAAAAATTTTCACTACTATCTCTTAAAAATTCCCACAGTCATCTATATAAAAATACTTCATTGTCATTTATTGTTATTTCTATTTGCATTCATCAATTTACTTACCACTTGAGATTTTTCCTTGACCAGCAACACCTAACATTTTTCATAAATTTTCCTAAAATTTATCAAAAATTTTAAATCACAAAGTACACTCTCCAAATCAGTTTTCAATACAAATAATTCACAATTCCAATTAGAATCACATTTATAGATCAATTATACCCGTAATGTTAATGAATGCATATACAATCATTTTAATTTGTGCAAAAATTCAAATTCACATACGTATATGCTCACATTATGTATGAGCATGAAATACATTTTTTTAATATTTCATTGCTATTTCTCAATTACGAAAATCTATGGTTCTAACCCTTAGTATGGAAACGGGACGTTACAGAATCCATCTAATTAATCTTAATTTTGCTTCCTTCTTTGTGAGTAGGCATCGTAAAGCTACATGGTCAGAATAAACAATCACTTTAGCATTGAGCGAATACGAACAAAATTTTTCTACTGTAAAAACTACTGATAAGAAATCTTTTTCAATGGTCGAATAATTCAATTGAGCTGGGATGAGTGTCTTTAAAGCGTAATCGATGGCAAGCAAAGCTTTTCCCACTCTTTGTCCTAGAACTGCCCCCAATGTATAGTCACTTTCATCACACATGATTTGGAAGGGGAGGTTACAATCTAGCGGTAGAATTAACAGCAGGGATGTCAAAAGCTCCTTAAGTTTGTTAAATGCTTCCTTACACTTATCATCGAACTTAAAGGAGACGTCTTGTTGTAAGAGCTTGCAAAATGGTGCAGCTATCTTCAAAAAGTGCTTAATGAATCTTCGATAAAAACCTATATGCCCAATAAAAGAACGCACTTCCCACACAGTAAAGGAGTAAAGTAAAGAAGAAATAAGATCAACCTTAGATTTTTCTACCTCAATACCCCTAGTAGATATAACATGGCCTAAAACTATACCTTGATCCATCATAAAATGACATTTTCCCTAATTTAGCACAAGGTTAGTTTCAATGCATCTTTCCAAGATAATAGCAAGATTATCAAGGAACTAATCAAAAGAAGAACTATACATACTAAAATCATCCATGAATACCTCTATGATCTTCTCAATATATTAAAAAAAATGCTTACCATACATCTTTGGAATGTGGCGGGTGCATCGCATAATCCCAATGGAATCCTTCGATAAGAGAACGTACCAAATGGGCATGTGAAGGTGGTTTTTTGCTGATCTTCTGGTGTGGCGGTAGCGTGTCATAACACTAGTCAAAGAAAACTAGATATACTATTGTAATAGTGGTGAGTCTAGGTCAATTCTACAGAGAGTGTTCAGTTAGGCTTTGTTATGAAAATAATTGGCATTTAGTTTTTGAGGGGTTTGTTTGGTTTGACAACAAAATAAAGTAAAACTAACCAAGTGAAAACAAATAAAACAAAACATTAAAAATGACAAAAGTGTGGAATTCGAAAAGGACCCGGTTCTTTGTTTCAATCTCCGCCTAAACCCTAATTAGATATATTCCATTTATTTGTTGTTATTTTACCTTTCCTTGAACTATTGGTCGTAGATTATTAACAAGCTTTATTAATCCCGCTTTTTCCTTTGGTCCTAATTAATTAAGAAGAGCTTGTTAATTAACCCTAACTATCGAACAACCTAGGAGACACTTGCTAAGTTTAATCAGACAGTTACCTTATAAGTAAGAAAAATATACTAGTCTAAGCAATAATGTCACAAGCTCGGATTATTTAACCTAGGTTATGTTATCCCTATTGATTACGAACCATTATTTACTCCAAATGAATCGAAAAAACAATGATTATGTATTGTATTAAATTCTAGCAATGGGTTCTTACATAAAAATAATCCAATAGAGCATTCAATAATTCTTACACAAAACCCAAACATTAAACATAGGATAACATAATAAATTTTTAAAGAGAGAAATAAACAACAAATATAAGGAGAAATACACTTAACCGGATCGATGGTGTCGATGCTACCTTCGAAATGGCATCGCGAAAGCTACCCCCCCATGGGTCTCTCATGGTTGAGAGCTTTGCCCTTCTTCTTCATTAAATTGAAGAGCTCCTAAGTAGAAATTGCTTTAGTCCCCAGAAGCCTCCACCAAAGACCCTCTTGGTACTACTCTCTCTTAAAACCTTCTCTTCTCCCCAATGTAGAAAGAATGGAGCCCTTTTTAGGGTTTCATTCTTTTCTTTTTATAGTTCATTCCAATTGGGATAAAAATTAGGTTTTACCTGGCCAAAATGTCTAAAATAATCCTCGATAAGTTGAGTTTAGAAGTAGTCCCCAAGCTATCATCGCACAGGCCATAAGACTCTATCATTATTCTACCACGATCGTGGCCAATTAGGCCACAATCGTGGCGCTAGGTTCTTCATCTAACCCTCTCCAAGTCTTCTCTTCTTTGCTCTATTTCTTCTCCTTTTTATTCCACAAGGACAAATGAGTGTCAACATCGAGAAGATGACTTAATGCATGTGCAAATCACTTTAACTTCTTTGCTTTCAAATTGTGCCTAAAATCACATATGAGTCAAAGTGAGTATTTCAAGCATTTTCATAGCAATAATTGCCAAGTTTTATGGAATAAATTCACAATTAGTTAAGAACATATCAATTTTCCCCTCACTTAGATTTTGGCCTCCTCAAGCAAAACATCAAAATTAAGCTCAAAGACACAAAACATTTACCCAATTCCTAGATTTTCCAAAACTACATAATCATAAGCAAAAATGACTGACTTTCAAAAATCACAATAAGCAATCAACATTCCAAGCTTTTACTCTTGATCAATCAAAATTCACCATCTTTAAAAACTAAATAATCTAATTGTAGACTTGGAAAATATGTTTAAATAAGATATACAATCAACACCATTCACAATTAATACATTCCATAATTTTGCATATCATTTCATTTCTCTACCACTAAGGTTCACAAGCAAAATTATGGATCAAAGGACTTTTCAATGTTCTAATGTGGACAAAGTTAAGGTGAGATGTATTTGGGTCAAGTAGCTTGAAGCAACAGTCAATATACTATCAAGTACAAAAACCAATATTCACTCACAGTTGTGTATATCAATTATAATGAATGCAAAAATGATGTTCTGCAACTCAAATTCAAGCTCTCATATACAAACCACATGAAGCATATACCAATCCAAAGGGATCCCTCATACAATTGATGACGATACATTGAAACAAAAAATAGTGAATCTTCCGAAGCCAACATCTACCTCATATTCAACTTACTCAAATGCCCCATTCATTACAACTTTAGGAGGATGCATTAATCATAAACAACTTTTCAACACCAATGCATTTCCTCCTTAATAAACTTATTTAAACATTTTTCCTTTTATTTTCTTTTTCTTTTTTCTTTTATTTCTTTCTCCCTTTTTATGAAAAGTAAAAGAAACTACATCAACATGGGAATTTCAATGATGAGACAAAATAATATCCTAACATTATAACCAACCCACACATATGTACACCCCCCATATGTAAACTCTTGTATATTCACAAACTCAATAATCAACAAATGTTCCACTAGCTTTAAGACTTGGGAAGGATATTTGGTTAGGGTTAGAGCATGTAATGCAGTTAATACTAAAAAAAGGCAAATAAAGCTCAAGGGGGCTTAAGAAGGAAGAAATCATATCAATAGGGTAGGCCATTTGGTTAATGTAGTTCAAAAAAGCGAAGAATGCCTAATCATTTCCATATTAATGCATATGGTAAAAATGTGGTCTCGAATAGAAATTTAATTCAAAATCAAGATGTACATGTCATGAAGGTCATACATTATTAAAAGACAATAAGACTAATATGGATGTGTTAGTCTAATAAGGCTTAAAATCTCACTGACTTTGTTTACCACTAGTCACTACTCTTCTAAAGATAATGCACATTGCCCAATAACAAAAGTAAAAGTAGATGCTAAGCTGCTATGAAATTCTTTAGTCAATTCATTCTCAAATTATTACTATATAATTTTATAAGCAATAGAAAAGAGAAAATGTTTGTTTTATTCTCTTTTTCTTTTTTATTGAAAACCTAAAAATAGGTAAAAACAAAAAAAATTGAAAAACATACACGCATATAAGAAATAAATGAGAAAATTTAAAGAAAAGAAATTTACTTCTTTTGGGTTGCCTCCTAAAAAGCATCTTTCTTTAGGGTCACTGGCTCGACTCCATGTTTTCCTCATTTGACAAAATTATGATCTTCAGAAGTTACAATTTGAGCTTCCTCCACGTGAGATTGTTTAGGATAGGGCATTGGTTGATAATCCTTCATATTCAGTATATGCCCTATCTTCATATTCTCAATCTCTACCGATTCCCCATACTTTTGAAACATTTCGAATCTACAACGTACTAGGTATAGGTAAAGTGTTAGTCTTAACAATAATTAGGAACTCATTATTTACCTTTGAGCTAAAAGATGTATCTTTTTCTGCTTTGAACTCCTTCTCAATCACTTCTGCATAAGCATTTCCTTGAGTATTGTTCTCAAAATTCTCAAGCTTCTCATTACTCTGTAAGGCCTCTACACTAACATCCCTTGGGTACACCTCAAGTTAAGATAGTTTCATTTCTTCTCCTTGTGATGCTAGGTGGTATAGAGTTTCTGTTAACTGACCCATTTGGCTTGCCAAGTTATGGATCCGAGAACTTGTTTCGTTTTGGAACTGCATTTCTTCTTGTTTTAATTGCAAAGTATTAGCAACACAAACATTAACTAATTCTTCTATAGAAATACCAAATTTTTGTTGGTTTTCTAAATATTGGATGTTAGACCCTATATCTTGCGAGATTGCCTTACTTCCTGCTGGAACTCTTGTACAATCTGTCGAAGTTGCATATTGTTAATAGTCATAATATTAATTAAATCTTCCAGAGATGTACCTGAGTCATCATAAGAAGCTTCTGATCTATACGGGAATTGTTGTGCATCCTACGAACTATCATGGAAGTAATTCTATTGCTTATCCTAATTATAACTAAAGTTAGGTTGATTAGTGCAAACATGGTTATAGGATTGAGGATATAAGTTATAAAAGAAATTACTTCCATCCATATTAATTTTTTATCACAAACACGAAACAAAAAGTGAAAAGAACAAGAAACAACTTAAATAAACTAATTACGAAAAAATATATTAAAAAACTAATTAAAATTAAGAAAAAAAACTAAAACACTGCACTCTCTAGCAATGACACCAAAATTGATAGTAACACACTGTAACATTAGTCAAAGTAAACTAGACCTACTACTGTAGCAGTGGTGAGTTTAGGTTTTGGGTTTTGGGGGGTTTGTTTGGTTTGACAACAAAATACATTAAAACTAACCTAGTGAAAACAAGTAAAAGAAAACATTAAAAATCAAAGTAAACTAGACTTACTACTGTAGCAATTGTGAGTCTGGGTCGATTCCACAGAGATTGTTCAGTTAGACTTTGTTATGAAAACAATTGGTATTTAGGTTTGGGGGGGTTTGTTTGGTTTGAAAAAGAAAATAAAACTAACCTAGTTAAAACAAATAAAAGAAAAATTAAAAAAGATAGTAGTGGGGAATTCGGTAGGTACCCGTTCTTTGTTTCAATCTCGACCAAAACCCTAATTTGACATATTTCATTGATTTGTTTTTTATCTCTCCTTGAACTATTGGTCGTAGATTAACAACAAGCTCTATTAATCCCAGTTTTTCCTTAAGTCCTAGTTAATTAAGAAAAGCTTGTTAATTAACCCTAACTATCAGATAACCTAGGAGACGCTCACAATTTTTAATTAGATAGCTACCTTGCAAATGAGAAAAATAGACCAATCTAAGTAATAATCACACAAGCTCAGATTATTTAATCTGGGTTATGCTATCCCTAATGATTAAAAACCATTAGTCGCTATAAATGAATCAAATACACAACGATTACATATTGTATTCAATTTTAGCAATGGGTTCTTACGTAAAAATAATCAAATAGAGCATTCAATCATTCTTACACAACACGTAAACTTTAAACATAGGATAATATAAGAAGTTTCTAAAGAGAGGAAGAAACAACAAATACAAGGAGAAATACACTTAACCCTCTATGGGTCTCTCACGGTTGAGAGCTTTGCCCCTCATTTTCAATAAAACTAAGAGCTCCCAATAAGAAATTGCTTCAGCCCCTAAGAGCCTCCACTGAAGACCCTCTTGGTACTGGTCTCTCTTAAAACTTCTCTTACCCCCAATGTAGTAAGAATGGAGACCCTTTTAGGGTTCATTCTTTTTTTTTTATAATTCATTCCAATTAGGGTAAAAACTAGGTTTTACCAAGCCCAAAATGTCCAAAATAACCATCCATAAATTGAGTTCGAAAGTAGTCCCCTAGGAGTTATCATGCAAACCATAATCGTGGCTTTTCTGACAAGCTTCTGTCACGATAGCTGCCAATTATACCACAATAATGGCACTCCAACTTTCTTCTATCATAATCGTGGCCAATTAGGCCATTATCGTCGAACTGGGTTCTTCCTCCAACCTTCTTCAAGTCTTCTCTTCTTTGCTTTAATTCTTCTCCTTCTGATTCCACAAGGATAAGTGAGTTTCAATATCAAAAAGATGACTTAATGTAGATAATTTCAACTCACTTTAAGTTCTTTACTTCCGAATTATGCCTAAAACCATATATGAAGATAACCTGATACTTACTTTAAATTTAACTTCAAAGTGAGTATCTTAAGCATTTTCATAGCAATAATCACTAAGTGTTATGGAATAAATTCATAATCAATTAAGTACATACCACGATGCGATTGGGATTTAAAGATAACCTGAAAAGCTATCTAGAAAACAATAATAATCATCAGCAACCAATCTCTCAAGCAGCTAATCAATAAAAGGAAGGGAAAATGGTCTTTACATGTTGCTGAATTCAATTTCCCATAGTCAATACACACTCACTACCTGGTTTGCACTCAGGTGGGAACTAACTCACCTTCTTGATTGGTCATAATTGTGATTCCATACTTTTTTGGAACCACCTAAACAGGACTTACCCGCTTACTTTCAGAGATCAGGTAAATAACTCTAGCATCGAGAAGCTTCAATACTTCTTTCTTCATAACTTCTATCATCAAAAGATTAAGCATACAGTGAGCTTGCCTTGTGGACTTTACATTCTTCTCTAACAAAATGCAATGCATGCGTATTGATGGACTTATTTCTTGGATATTTACGATCGTCCACCTGCTGGCCTTCTTATGGTCTCTCAACATTCGAATCACCTTGTCTTTTTGATTCGAAGTCATCTCTGCCGAAATGATAACTTAAGGTGGGTGGAGGGTGGCTTTAGTTCCAATTCTGGCCCCTGCATATCAGAAAGTAATATCTTCTGGTAAGATTCATATAACTTCATAGAAGTCAAATCATACCTTTTTGGAGAATTCTTCAATGATTCCAATGCAGCTTTGTTTCCATCAACTCTCCTCCCACTTTAACATCATTGTTGGCTTTTGCCTCCATTTGCTCGGTCAAGACTATTTCTAAATGATCCTTGCAACTGAATTTAAAGGATCAATCACATCAACAAAGAAAACACATTGATCAACATGAGGATGTTTCATGGCATCAAATATATTAAAATGAATCAATTCCCCATCAAATTCCATCGTGAGGGTGCCCTCACGAAAATCTATCTTAGTTTGAGCTACATTGAGAAACCATCTCCGCAACAAGATAGGTATCAGATTGTATGAAGTGTCTTCATTCATATCAACAATAAAAATGTACAAGAAATATTAACTTATTCACTTACACTAAAACATCCTCAACTACACCATAAGGGTAAGTGTTAGTGTAGTAAGCTAATTGTATGATAACACTTGTTTCTTTCAAAGGACCTAAATTCAAGTAAGCATAAATTAAACAAGGCATTACATTAATTGAAAATACCAAATCCAACATAGCTTTATTGATCACAATATTACCAATTTTGCAGGGAATGGTGAATATACTTGGATCTCGATATTTTGTAAGCATCTTCTTTCTAAAAATCATGGACATATTCTCACCCATTATCAATTTTTCATCACCCCTCATATTCCTCTTATGTGTACATAGTTCCTTGAGGAAGTTGGTGTACCTTGGTACCTGCTTAATTGCATTGAGCAAGGGTATGTTTACTTCCATTTTTTGGAAAGTCTCCAATATCTCTTTATCTTTCTCCTCCTTATTAGGTCTTATCAATCTACTGAGAAAAGGTGGAGGATTAGTCTTAATGATATTAGGGCTTTCAAAATTTACCTTTGCATCGATGAAGGATTTTCTTCCTTTCCCAACTCCTTCTCAATTTCTTCCTCAGTAATAATCCTCGGTGGAGTTCTCTTGGGACCCTAAATTTAACATCCCGTTTCCATACTAAGGGTTAGAACCTTAAAATATGGAACATGTGAGATCAATGAGAGATTAAGAAAAATGAATTTCATGCTCATGCATAATGTTAGCATACACGCACGTGAATTTGATCATTGCACACATTACAATAATTTGTTCATGAACTCATTTGACATTTTTCTAGTATAAATGATTGATTTAATGTGATTATGAGGTAAATAGTGAATATTTTGTTCTAAAATTTGATTTGGTGTATTAAATTATCGATTTAGAATTTTTTGAAATTTTTGAGAATTTTCTGGAATTTTGGGGTATTTATGGACTAGGAAAAATTTCAAGTGGCAGGACAGCTATTAAATGGTAGTAGAAATAAATATCAAATGGTAGCAAAATTATTGAAAAGTGATATTTAGATTTAATGACATATGTCATTGAAATTTGGAGACAATTAGACTAGAAATTGAAAGTTGATTGGACTAGTTATTAAAGAAGGGAGCAAGTAAAGCCATAGGAATAAGACACTTGGCAAGTAATATATGTCATGCAACTTGCCACACATCCATTCCACGAACATATCTAAGTGAAAGACCATGAGATGGTCTTTCACTCATCATTTTCGTTGCATATGTTTGTTTCCTCCTTTTCTTCATTTTCTTCATTCTTCTTGTCTTCTCTCAAAGCCACGACACTCTCCTTCTCACATCCCCACCCCTTCACGTTGATTTTTGTTAAAATCCTGCACTAACACTTCAAGACCCTTGTTATCTCTTCATTTTGTCACAAGAAAAACCTAATCTCTCCTTTATAAATGAAGATGATCGTGAGATGTTTGGGAGTTAGGGTTTCTTGGAGACTCTTGAAGAAGCTTCAGTTAAATCAAGTAAGTGATGCTTTAAATATCATAAGTATGGTTAAATAAAGCTAGAATGAAGAGTTTATTGAGATTGATGACTTGATTATGCCATTTTTGTATATTTGTCGTGAGTGATGAAATATATATGTAAATGTCTTACTTTTGTATATATGTATGATGATTAATGACACATAAATTGTTATAGTGATGATTTTGAGGTAGAATGATCATTAAAATGGTATTAGATGAGTGCAAAAAATTTTGATGATGAATGAGTGTGTGTATATGTTCTGTTTTTGGTTAATGATCAATTATGGATCATGAGTTGTTTATGAATGATATTGAACTGTAATTGGGGTATAAATGAAGAGGAAATGGTGTGGATATAATTTAAAATGATAGACTAAGCAAAAGAGATGAATTATGATGAAATTGATGATGATAAGTGCTGGAAACATGTTAGATGTAGTGTTTCTACTGAACATGCATCTAAGATTTAGAAATATCTTGATCTAGGAATATCCAAATAGGATGATTTATGATTTATATTAAAATAGAGACGAATGAATACAATTTTTATGAAAAAATAGAGTTTGAATTCCATCTCTAAGAGTTTTGAAATTTGTCTTGAAGTTGAGTTTTGGATTATGCCTCTGTTTCTGAACACCATGAAGTACATTGTGTATAACTTTCAAAATACTGACCCAAATTGTATAAACTTAGGTTCTTCAGAAACTTAAGAAAAATGTTTTATAAGAAGGTATTGCCAAAAAGCCTCATTTTCTAGGTTATAATGGTCATACAATATTGACATGAAAAACATAGTTAGAAAAGTTGGAAAATGAGTTCTGTTTATTGCTTTATGTGAAAGTTCACCGCGACCAACTCTGCAATTTGCTTTGGCCAACTTGCAAGATTTCTTTTGGGAAAAATTTTCCGTGGCCAACTCCTTGGTTCGCCGTAGTCAACTTGCAAGATTTTACGAGGATTCCTCTCGGGAAAAGTTCATCGCGGCTAACTCCTGGCTTCGTCTCGGCCAACTTTCCTGCACAGCTTAAACATGGTCCAGTATTTTGATCATAACTTTTTCTATAGTTATGGGAATGGAGTGATTCTTGATTTGGAATAAACTAGAGACATAGGATGCATTTTTTTTTGAAGAAATTGAATTTTAATTCTATCTCTAGAATTCCAGAATCTGACTTGGAGATGAGCACAAAATATTGTTTCAGTTTAAGAACAGTCCGAATTATTTGGAGTATAACTTTTGGATTACTAAACCAAATTGAATGATCTTAGTGTCATTAAAAACTTAAGAGATAGGAGAACAATTTTATAGAAGAAAGTGTTTCCAAATTACTGCATTTCTTTTAGTTAAAGTGATCATGGAAAATTGACCCGAAAGTTTGGAATTTTGGAGAAGTTATAAGAAGAAATGAGAGTCGGATACTGTGAAGAGCAATAATTCTACAAATGAAATGACGAGTAATTGAGTTATAAAATGAGAATGTAGATAAAATGTGAAATTTGATAATATACCTGGGATTGTCATCGAGCATGCATTGTACATAGTCCATATACACATTTGTACATAAATGAATACTTAAGCTTGTGCAATTATTAATGTGTGTGCAACGTGTGTATTGCATAATATTGATGTGCAGAATCAAATGTCTACATCCAGACGTTTCCAAATCTTGGAAGCAGATGCTAATCTGGAGCGTACTATGAGTTGACCTAGATGGTCTTACTTATTGATTGTTTTGTTTGTATCATGTATTGAATGATTTTGCAATGTGAATGTGATTGTTCTGATTTCCGGACATTGAATGTCTTAGGAGTTTGATAAATGTGAGAATATGGAAGTGCTCCTTGTATGTGAATTTGATAAAATATGTGATATCTAATTTGATTGTTAAATGTCGGACCTAGTTCTAAAAAAACATGTGAATATGCATATGATGGAAAAAGTGTTTCTCAACATTTATGTTGAATTCCAGACCATGGTTCGATTATGAATGTGAAATTGAATGTGAATATGAAAGCATATGATAGACTGAAATTATGTGAATGTGATGCATTCCATTACATGAATGCATGAGACGTAAAGGAAGTTATGACCGGAGTAGCCACCGTAAAAGAGCTTAAAGCTCATAATGTGAAAAAAAGCTTAAAGCTCAAAAACTGTTTTGGCTCTTATAAAATAAGCCCGGTATCCCCAATAGATACGGGATAGTTATCAATAAGTCCAGTATCCATAACAGATATGGGACAATTATAGGCACTTGGTCACAACAAAGTAATAAATGAAAGTGAGTCTCATGTGCATTGCAGTATAAGTGATATGTGTATTTTAAATGATTGAAATGATTAATTTGGTTTCCCTGAATATGATCCTATATGTTAAATTAAGTGATGTAAATTATTTGAAAATATGTGAACTGTATATGTTATGTGATTGAGTGAGCCATCGAGGATGGTCACTCATTGAGTTCACAAAACTCACCCAAAATTTACAATATTTTTCAGGCTCTGAAGAGTTACCCCGTTAGGCTGACGGAAGTATAGCCATTGCACCAAGTAAGAAATAGAGGTCGGGATCAATTTGCATCTGCATTAGTATTTCTTTAATTTTTGTATCAAAATATGTATTCACAAGTATTTTGCAATATGTATGGAAATGATTTCATAATGTAATGGTTGTGACATTGTGTTTGAAAATGTTTATGAATAAAAGTGGGCCCGATTTATTTATTGATTTTTTTGGAATATGCGTGCATTATTTTAAAAGAAAAAGAAATTTCTGTATTGAATTTGACTGATTGACTGTTCTAGGATGCCACCCTTACGGGGTATGTTCTCAGACATCACTCAGGATGTCGGGTACATGTCTTGCGAGAGTGGGGTGCTACAAAAATAATGTTTGGAAGGTGTTGAAATTGATTATAAAGAGTATTAAAGAAACATACCCGAGAAATTGTCATTGAACATGCATGTTATATGATACATTTATAAATATATTTATGACTGATTATTCTCATGAAAATGCACATGAGTGACATATAAATGTATTTGATTGTATATAGAAGAGAAAATAGAGTGACCACTTCCAGATATTGCTAGAACTTCAAGGCATTAAGTAAAAAGGGAGCAATTGTGAGTAACCTAGACGATCTTACTCAATTAATTGTTTGTTTTGATTATGTTTGAATTATCTTATGAATGTGTGATTGATTATACTGATTCCGAACATGAAGGTCTGAAGATTCTGATTTGATGAATGTGATATTGAAGTACTCCTTCTATGTGAATTGGATGAAATAAATGTTACTCAACAATCTTGTTGAATGCTGGACTAGGGTCCGATGATAAATGTGTTCTAAATGGGAATATGAAATCATGTCATTGATTGAGAATATGAACATGTGAAGCATTCCATTACATGAATGCATGAAAGATAAAGGTAGTTGTGACCGGAGTTGCTAGTGTAAAGAGCTTAAAGCTCATACTCTGATCAGAGCCTCAAGATTAGTTGTGAAAGTATCCAGTATCCACTAAGAGATATGAGACATTATTTGATACAACTCGGTATCCACGAGGGATATGGGATAGTAAAAAGGCACTTGGTCACAACAACAACAATAATAAGTGAAAGTGAGTCTCACGAGCATTGCATATACATTTTAATACGTGTGTTTAACTGATTAAAATGTTTTGGTACCTTTTATTTGAATGAGAATGTGATATGTGATATTTCTTACAAATTGCAAAGATGTGTGATGAGGTGTTATATTAATTGAGTGAATCATCGATAATAGTTACCTCAACTGAGTTCACAAAACTCACCCAAAATTACTACGTTGACAATTTCAGGTTCGAGATAGAGCGACGACTAGCTGCTAAGACTGCATTTTGGTTCAAGTTATGGCTCAAAGGTTGGTTAGTTGGGGACAAAAGATTAGTTTTTAGTTTTTAGTTTATTTCCTTATTTATGTAGCATATTTTGTAAACTAAATTGTCAGTTTTGATAGGTTGACAATGTATCCATATGAAATACTACATTGTAAATAATGGTTTATAGTATGATATGAGGAAATTTTGAATTTTAGATAATGTGTTATTTTTTATTTTACTTATAATGCCATGTTGGAAAGTGAAGGTGAGCTAGTTAACATGCCATTATGATAGAATATATACTACAATGTCCATAGGGTGTTCCGGTATGTAATTTATAATATTGGGGTGTTACAGAGACAGTCTGAGGGAGATGATGAAGAGAGGCCTCAGGGAATAACATTCGCCAATCCGAGTTACACAGAACCCTACCTAACCGAATAAGAGTAGATATTGCACCATATTGTTTTTTCTAAAAAGTAAAAGGAGGACCCTTAAAGTCGACATCTACCAATGCACAATCATCCAAATTCTGCCTGAATTTTGCCGTTATACTCTCACAAGGTTCTCCTCCTCGTTTTTCATAAGAATAAGCATAATCATTAAAATCCCCGATAAGAAGCCAAGGTCTATCCACCACCTTGGCAACCCTCTTCATCTTTTGCCAAAAGACAGCTCTACCCTGAAGATTGTGGACTAGCATAGGCTGCCGTTAGAACCAGAAGTTGCTGAAAGTATCTAATACACGGAAGTTAAGGAATTGCTTGTGAGACACCAAAATCTCAAGCCTAATTGTCGAGGGATGCCAAAGACATCAAATTCTCCCTGAAAAACTAGTAGAATCCATGCGCACAATATGTTCAAAACCTAGGTATTGAGAAACCCTGTCTGCCTTAATCCCAGAGATTTATGGCTCAATAATTATCAAAATATCTAGTTTGGTACCTTAAATGAGGTCTTTTACAAACCGAACAAACTCTGATTTGGCTACTCCACGACAATTCCAAGATAAAATATTAAGCTTATTGATCATTAAAATAAAATAGTAGAGTTAGAGAGAACACACCAGTCAAACTCAAACAACACTGCTTCGAACCATATCAATGTCCTCGCCGTCACTAAAGGAGATGTTGACAATACCACCCTCTATGCCACCCATACTGTTGGACCCCACACCCCGCCCTTAGGTCGGCGGCGTGTGTTTGCGGGACATACCGCGGCATCCAACCTTACTCA
>JAOTAY010028207.1:0-26587 GCA_025629805.1 Erythroxylum baracoense | reverse complement strand
TTCAACAGTCCTCCATCACCCGTCAAGTCCCTGATGCTGCTCCACGATATCAACTCAATATCAAAAACAAGAGTTGCGTTTAGAGGAGTCATATGTGGCGAACCGGCTTCTCCGTAAGCCAAACATGGTAATCTACAATCAGGGACCAAAAGTAGTTGATCTTAAAACCATTACAGTTACAAGACTTTCAATCGAAGTTAATGTAAATTAGGTAATTCAATTAAAAAGCACAAAAAGAAGAAGATGTGCAGGAATGAAAAATATTGAATAAAACAAAAGTTATGAGGGTCTGAGACAGAAAAGAAACGGCAAAATTAGGGAACAGAAACAAAGGAGGATCTGATCAGTGTAAAAGTCTGAACAAAAATTTGTAGAAAAAGCAAACACAAAATAAGACAAATACGAGAGAGAGAGAGAGATGCCTGTAGAAGATTGGTAGAGAGTTTATTTTTTGGGATTAGTGAGAGAGCGAGATGCCTGTGTCCTTCACGTTTTTTGAAAGTTTGATGAGAAGAGAGTGAGACGGAGGAGGGCGATAAAAAATTTGTTCTGTTTAGACGCAATCCCAGCTGAAAAGAACGTAATAAGGGTTAGAAAAATCTAGAAGCACGTAACATTAGTACTTAGACGGAAGATTGATGCTCGTTGGTGGTGTTTGAGTAAATTGATAAATCTTTAGTCAGTTCAAAAACTAACACCGAGCTGTCTTCTTTACTTTTTCAAACTTATATTAAATTACAAAAGTTAGAACTTATATTAAATTACTTTTTAGATTGCCCCAGCGTAACTTACAAACGCTAGAATTTATATTAAATTTTTTTATCATTTTTTGTCTTGTTTTTAGTTTTTAGAACTTATACTAAATTAGAACCGGAGTTAATAAGAATTAATTTATGGCTGTAAACAAAAGTCAATTTATCTCATGAAAATTTTAAAAATTTTAGACTCTTTTTAATATATTTTTAGACACATTTTACCACCTTAAATAAATGTCTAAAAACTCTACTAATTTTTAGATTATTTAAGACAATTATTAAATGCGTCTAAATATAAGCATCTAAAATCTCCCTATATTGTTGTTGTGTGAGTTAGATTCAGATTCAGACGAATCCATGCCATCATGCCTTTTTTGTTTCCTTGACTCTTTTTTGTTTTCTTTTGAGCAAGGGGCATTTAGATTTGTAATGTCCTGGTTTATTACACTCATAGCAGACGATAGAGCTTTTCTCATTCTTCGAACTATTTAAAGCGGAGTCTTTATTTCCCTTTGTTTTCTTTTTCCACACCCTTCTAATTTTTCTTGAAATGAAAGATAGTTCACCTTCATCTTCATTTAAATCTTGATCAGATTCACTGGCATCATCATTCTTGATTTCTTAAATCTTTAATGCTTTTGAAAACATGCTTCTATTTTTCTACATTTTCTTATTCTTCTGACCAGCCTTCAATGCAATAGATTTGTCCCTTTTGGGTTTATCTTCTGTATCAAGTTCTATTTCATGAATTTTCAGTGAACCAAGCAATTCATCTAGCTTTAGCTTGCTTAAATCCTTAGCCTTTTGTATTGCTGTTACTTTGGGTCTCCATCTTTTTGGAAGACTTTTGAGGATCTTTCTGACATGATCTTAACTATCGTAGATTCTCCCCAGAGCTGTAAGTCCATTAATGATTGTTTGGAATCGTCCAAACATTTGATCAATAGACTCATCATCTTTCATCTTGAACAACTCATACTGATGAACAAGAATACCAATCTTGGATTCTTTCACCTAGTTTGTGCCTTTATACGCAATGGCTAATGTGTCCCATATTTCCTTTGCAGATTCATATCTATGAACCTTATCATATTCACTTCTGCTTAGAGCACAACTTAAAAAGAACTTGGCTTTTGAATTTAATTGAACACGAGCTTTTTGATCAGCTAACCATTAGTCATGAGAGATGCTTTTCCTTTTGTAGTTTGTTGGAATATATGGACCACTTTCAATGATATCCCAAAGATCAATATGTGTGGATTCTATGAAGAGTCGCATTTTGTCCTTCCAATAATGATAGTCTTCACCATTAAATGCAGGAGGTCTTGTGACTGAGGCACCTTCAGCTATAAAAAACATGTGATTCAGCCATGGATCTTTGTCCTCACTTTGTAATAGTGTTTCTAGGAAACTTCGCTCTGATACTAACTGAAGTAAATTACTTGTTATTATAAAAATCACATATAATATGTAAAAATCATAAGAAGGGGGGTTGAATTGTGTTAAATCATCTAAGATAGTAATCTTTAGAAAACTTTTTGATTTTTTTGAAAGATTCAGACGATTACAAAACAACGCACTTATTTTATTTGAGTAATGCAACAGCAAAAATAGTATCTATTTTTCTAACAACAAAAAATTAAAGAGATAAGGGTTAGAGAATATGACACTTCAATTTATACTGGTTTACCCTTAATCTTTGGGCTACATCTAGTCCTCAGAGTTTATCTAAGATTTCACTATCTCTTGTAACTTTGCAAGTATTATTTCTCAATTCCAGAGACTCTTCAGGTTTCTTTCACAAAGTATTCTTTATCTACTATCTTAGTCTTTTTAGGCTCTAGCCTTCCCTTTCACTTGAAAAGATGTTGTTTGAGTTTTCTAAACTCACATTACAGGTGTTCTTGATCTCTCTTCTTCCTTCTTTTCACTCAGGATATTTTTTTGATTCTCCTCCATTCTTCAATATTTGCTCTCAAACACTAACTGAAGTAAATCACTTGCTATTATAGAAATCACGTATAATATGTAAAATACACAAGAAGGGTGGTTGAATTATGTTAACTCGTCTAAAATAGTAATCTTTAAAAACACTTCTTGATTTTCTTGAACGATTCAGACGATTGCAAAATAAAACACTTATTTTGTTTGAGTAATGCAACAATGGAAATATTATCAATTCTTATAACAACAAGAAATTAAAGACGTAAGGGTTAGAGAATTTGACACCTCGATTTATGCTGGTTCACCATTAACCTTTGGACTACGTCCAGTCTTTAGAGTTTATCTGAGATTTCGCTATCTCTCGCAACTTTACAAGTATTATTTCTCAATTCCAAAGACTATTCAGATCTCTTTCACAAAGTATTTTTTATCTGCTATCTTAGTCTCTTTAGGCTATAGCCTTCCCTTTCACTTGAAAAGATGTTGTTTAAGTTTTATAAACTCACGTTACAGGTGTTCTTGATCTCTCTTCTTCCTTTTTTTCACTCAGGATATTTATTTGATTCTCCTCCATTCTTCAATATTTGCTCTTAAACACTAACTGAAGTAAATCACTTGCTATTATAGAAATCACATATAATATGTAAAATTCACAAGAAAGGTGGTTGAATCTCGTCTAAAATAGTAATCTTTAAAAACATTTCTTGATTTTATTGAAAGATTTAGACAATTACAAAGAAAAACACTTATTTTGTTTGATTAATGCAACAATGTAAACAGTATCAATTCTTCTAACAACAAGAAATTAAAGACGTAAGGGTTAGAGAATTTGACACCTTGATTTATGCTGGTTCACCATTAACCTTTGGACTACGTCCAGTCCTTAGAGTTTATCTGAGATTTCACTATATCTTGCAACTTTACAAGTATTATTTCTCACTTCTAGAGCCTCTTCAGGTCTTTTTCACAGAGTATTCTTTATCTACTATCTTAGTCTCTTCAGGCTCCAACCTTCCCTTTCACTTGAAAAGATATTGTTTGAGTTTTCTAAACTCACGTTACATGTGTTCTTGATCTCTCTTCTTCGTTCTTTTCACTTAAGATATTTTTACAGTATACTCACTTGATCATAGAATTATTTCATGTAAGTAAAGACTTGAGAGTTGAAAGTTAAAAGTTGATAGTTGATAGTTGTTTTGTCTATGACTACAACTGATATTTATAGTCTAATTCTCCAACAGTCTTTTTGAGAAAACTGCTTGTAGAATCTTCAGAGATCATTTATTAGTTGAGTCCTGTAACCAACGTTAACTAACTAACTAACTGACGTTGTAGATTATTCTTCAATTGTATCGTCTTGATTTGATTCGTATGCTTCATTTTATGTCTTCACTTCGTCGTATGTCTTCGCTTCGTCTTATGACTTCACTTCCTCTTATGACTTCACCTTAAACATATGACTTCATCTGGTTCGTCTTACACTTTGTCTTAGTTAACTCTTGAATATTATCTTCATTTGATGATTTTTGCTACTTACATTTATCTGCGCACTTAACAAACTCATCAAAGCAGTTCACACACTTCTTTTATTATTATTGTTTGACTTTCATCAAAATCAATAGAAGAAGTGAAGTCTTCTTGACTTAACACTAACAAATACATCAAGGCAACTCAAATACATAAAATTAAAGCTCAATATCATGTGCTAACCCACATAACACTCAAAACACAAATATCTAACTAACTAACACAATTCTAAACCTAAATATGCATGAATCAATTAATTAATAACTAAAAAATAAAATGCTTATTAAAACATCATGCAACCTACAACTATCATATCCCCACTTTTGAACTTTTTCTTGTCCTCAAGCAAAAACAAAACAAACAAAATACAAACATAAACATATTGAACCACAACACACACATATGCAATAATGGTACATTGATCTTGAACTTTACAAAACAATTTTAACTACAAATATAATCCTTCAAGTTCTTCAAACTTATTAACCTATGAAATCTGTGTCTAGGCACTTCAAACTCAATATACATACAAATCAAGACCTTAATGTTAAATTCATTCACTCCCATCACTTGCACCCACTCATTGATAATTAGTTGGTCAATCAAAATTGTAACTATCCCTAAGTAGCTTTTTATGAAAATTCAAATTATTCAAAAAATTAGTAGGATTAATTAAATAACACATAATTTTTGTTGATTTTAATTGACATGAACCTAGCTTTTTGACATGAAGGCAAATATTTGTGATGAATGTCCCTTGCTTACTCAACTAGGTCATGTTTTTGTTAAGTGGCTTGGTTGGAATGTCATTATAGCCTTTTGATAGGAAGGAAATCATTAGTGATGAACGTCTCCTAGTTACTCAGCTACATCACATTCTCAACTGGCTACTAGCTCTATTTATAACCTGATTTGATTTTAAAAGGGCCAGCGGAGTACATTTTTATTAATAAAAATCACACAATTTTTTAAATATATTTTCTTGCCTACCTTATTTCTTTAGCTAATCGTTCTCATGAAAAGATACTAACAATGCTATTTATTCGATTGGCCTAAAATTATAAATGAATGTGGTTAATTCCTAGAGTGAACGAACTAACATCATATCCTAATTAATATGCATATTTAACCGAAACAACCTAAAACACTAATTTCACAAGATAATGAATCTTAGCTAGTTGAAATAATATATTTAAAGCTAAATTGATTCTGTTAAGTCCTAGCCATTGACACATTCACACGAGTCAAAACATTTAAACCTAAAAAAAACTAACATATAATATGCAAAATTCACACTCAAAATAAAACATATAAAGCACATAATGCAACCCTTACATTTGTACAACACATTGTCCTTAATGCAAGAAAGATAAATAACATACAAAGTGGGAATCAAAATAAACTAATGCAAAAAATAAGAACAAAATAAAGACAAATGAAAAGATAAGGCTTAGCGCATAAGAACCTGTCATAGCGATTAAGGTGGCAATGGTGATTGTGTTAGATGGTGAATCTCTACGCCTTGAGCAACTAGGTATTTGTAAATGCCTTGAATTTCTCAGCATTGATGTCTTTTTTCTTTAACTCTCTCATTTGACACCTTGGCATTTTTTGAAACAGCCTTGTTAGTCTTTGTGATGGCATTGAGCACCTTTCCCTATCCAGCTGCCTCTTCCTCTCTAGATTCATCACTGGTTGACTCACCCTCTTCTTCTTTTGATGGCACCGCACTCTAATTAGCCTGTCCCACCCTATTCTTCACATAATATTTTGCGCCAATATCTCGAAGTTCTTGATAAGGTTGCATAATATTTTAGTGGGTGGTTTAGTATGTGTTTAACTGTTAAATTGAATAATTAGTGCATGTTTAGGTTAGGAATGTGTTATTTAGTATATTTATGTTTTGAGTGTTTTATTGGTTAGAGCATGCTTTTGAGCTTAAATTTTATCTATTTGCGGTGTTATGATGTGTTTGTTAATGTTTCAGATCAAATATCAAAGAATGGAGATAAGTCGGAGGGAGCCTGGAGTAAGGTTAAGGGAAGCTTGGTGGGTCTGTCACAATCATGGCCCCATCTGCCACAATCATAGCCCCATCTGCCACGATCGTGACTCAGAGCAAAATTAAGTGCCACGATCGTGGCCTGCATGACAAAAATGCAGAATGGCTTCTAAAACCCAACTTTTAAGGGATATTTCAGAGTTTTGGGCCCAAGTAAACCCTAATGTTTGCCCTAAATGGAAAAGATATAAATAGAAAAGATAGAAGACTTGAAAGAGAGTTCCATTTTTTACGGTTTTGAGAAATATCTAAGTAATAACAAGAAGAAGATAAAAGTAGGAGAAGAGAGGAGGAGAAGAAGGGTTGTAATGATACTATCTTCCTGATCTATTCCAACCCTTCTAAGTGACATTTCATTTTACCTTTATTGTTCTTTTTTGTGAATGTATGAGATGGATTTGACAGTGGTGGATTTCGGTTTGATGATGATGTTTTAGACTCCTTTGGGATTTTTTCTTGAATTAATGTTAATGTGATTTCTTTTGATGTTAATACATTGGGTATTGTGTTTATTTATTGTAATTGCTTGCTTCTGTAACAAATCGAGAGATTGAACAAATAGCAAATTAGATTTGGTAATAAGAGTTAAACAATCTAATAGATTAAGCAAATAATCAAATTGGTAATTTATACAAAGAGAGATCTCGTGTAAGGACTCGATAGTTTATTAGAGCGTTTAAGATCTAGTTGGATGTCTGGGTTTTTTGTTAATTGACATATTGTAAATTCCATAATTCAATTAAGGGTTATGATTTAGGCACTAGTGATTATAACTTGAGTGAGAGTAATAATCCTTTGAAAGTCTAGGACCTATACCGTTTTAACTCAAAAGTAATCATGTTAGCATTTGATGATAGGATAAATCCCCCTTCTCATAATCGACTAATCTTCCTTATGTGATTTTTTATTATTCATTGGAGATGCTCAATTTGATTCATTTTTTGTTAGCTTTACAATTTAATTTTCAATCAATCCATATTCATGAATTTACTTTTTTTTTAGTTTTTATTTTCTTATTAATAATCCTTTTAGGCCTTAGATAACTTAAAATTAGATTAGTTCACTAACTCCTTATAGGATCGACACCTTTAATACTACAAGTTTACAATTCGTATACTTGTAGATATTGGGGGTTTTATTAGAAGTAAAACCTACTGAACAAATTTTTGGCATCATTGCCAAGGAATTAGTAAGATTAGTTTAATTCTTTTAGTCTAAGGAGTTTTTTCCACTCTTGTGTCCGTCAAATTGCATAAGTATAAGAGTTACTAGGAGTTTGAGTTAGATAGCTTAAACTTTAGAACTTGACATCACCTAGTTAGAGTGAGCAATTCAAAGAGTTAGACGTGAAGAAGAAGACAATATCGAAGCAACAATGGCTAAACCAATGAGGAAACCAAGGGAACTAACCGCAGACCCTCATGGATTTTATAAGACCTAGATTTAATGTGACCAATCAAGGTATCGCTAAACCACCTGTTCAAGCACCTTTATTCAAAATAAGGTCAGTCTTACTAAACATGTTGCAAACAATTGTGCAATTCTACGGACTATCCAACAAGGATCCTAACACACACTTAGTAAATTTCTTAAAAATATGCGATACCTTTCGATATCATGGAATGTCAAAAGATGCCTTTAGGATGAGGCTCTTCCCCTTCACGTTAAGGGATAGAGCAATGGCATGCTATCAATCACTTAGTCCTGTAAATGTCATAAATTAAGAGAAATCGGTGTGTGCATTCTTAAACAAGTACTTCCCCTTTACGAAGATTATCAAAATCATTAAGGAAATCACAAACTTCCAACAAAGAGATTGGAAGTCACTCTATGAGGCATAGGAAAGATATAAAGATTTACAAAGGAGGTCTCCACCATAATTTACCAAAAGAATTTCTTTTCCAAATCTTTTATAATGGAATGAGCCTACCAACTTGAGGCACTATTGATGCTATAGCAGGAGGATCTTTGATGAAGAAGACAGTGGACAAAGCGAAAGAGTTGTTAGAAGAAATGGCTAGTAACAGTTATCTTTGGACAATAGATAGGAGTAGACAATCCATAACCCTTCATGAGCAAAAAGAAGCTTTAACTATTAACCCAATTATAGAAATGCAAGCTAAGATCAATAATTGGACTTAACAACTAAATAACATTAAAGCCTCTATTCATTTTAAAACTAATTCACTAGTTTTATGCTCAAAACTACAAATATACGAGGTATAACTTATAGTAAAGAACAGATATCGATCTCTTAGAGATTGTGTTTAGATGCTACTTAACTCAGGCCATTTTGTTTAAGAACAAATTCTAATAAACATAAACTGAAAAATTAAACTAAATCAAACAATTAACAATAACCAAATGATAAAGCAAAAGTACAGAAACTTGGAATTCAGGATTTAACAATTAGAGATCACTTTTTCCCTATCTTATCTCCCTCTTACCTTGTTAATTAAATTGTGCCTCACCTAAGATGTCATAATGTATTAACTACCTTCTCTTAAGGTGCAATTAATTGTCCCTAGCCAAATTAAATGGAAATGATTAAGCAATCTCTCAATCTACAGAATCAATTCACCAATTCAACTAGTTATGTTATATGTGTAATAAACTAATTAGCCAAGATCTCTCTCTAACTAATCAATTAACTTGATGAATGTAGGTCTATATAGTGTCCATTCTCAATGTAAAGCCCTACATAAGTTACCCTACTCAATTTCTCAATATATTGCAAGGTATAAGCTTAACATTCATCAAAAGCATTATTTATTTAACTTAACAAAGTAAGAGTTCAATAAGTAGTTCAAAAGTAATCTCTACAAAGAAATCAGCCACTCATAATTTCATTAACATCACTAATAACTAGAAAATCCAAAATAAAGTTGCTAGAAGAGAAAAATGAAATAAGAATTAGATGAAGCAAGCTCTTTCTCTTATGTACCCGAGTCTGGGAAATCTGGAGTTGGTGTGCTCTTTGCCCAATTTGGGACGAAAATATTGATTCTCTACCTCTCTCTAGGGTCTAAATCTATTTTTTTAGCTCAAAGAGGCAAGTTCTCATGACATAAGAACCTAAAAATAAGTGAAACCCATGTGTCTCTTCGGGTTAAAGATCCCACGATAATGGGAATTAGCATGAATCCCATATTCGTGGGTTCTTGTCCTACAAGTCCTCCACTTCTCTTCTACTCTCTTGGTACTTAGGTTAATCACAAAGGTGGCCACCCTCCATTCCTACATCAAAATGATCAATTCTTACCCTATATCAACATCAAACATAAAAGAACAACCATAAAGATCAAACTAAACAAAGACATTCAAAATAAGTCCTAAAACATAACAATAATAACCTATTATGCAAGAACCGCATGTCAAATACTTCGAAAAACACACAATAATGCACAACTGTCAAATTTCCCACACATAAATCTTTGCATGTCCTCAAGAAAAATCAAACATAACCAATAAATTCCATAACCTCATTTTCACAAAGATCAAAACATGTAATCCCTCAAAGTTTGGCCAACTCAAATTTTAAACTACTAAACATATCATAACTACTTTTCATTAGTGTACATAAGCAAACTTAACTTATGGCACTGTGTTGATTGCAAAACAAAATACTAGTTTTACGCTCAAAACTGTAAGTATACAGGTCCTGACTTGTAGCAAAAACCAGATATAGATCCCACAAGAATTGTGCTTAGGCACCACATAATTTAGATTGATCTTTGTTTAAGAACAAAATTTTTTATGAATATAAACTGGATAATTAAATTAAATTAAATTAAACAACTAACAATTCACAAATGATAACACAAAAATGCAGAAACTTGAAATTCATGATTTTAACAACTAAAGATCACTTTTTCCCCATCTTATCTCCCTCCTATTTTGTTAATTGAATTGTGCCTCACCCAAGATGTCCAAATGTATTAACTATCCTCTCTCAAGGTTTAATTAATTGTCCCTAACCAAATTAAATCGAAATGATTAAGTCATCTCTTAATCTATAAAATCAATATACCAATTCAACTAGTTATTAAGTTATCCTATGGGTGATCAACTAATTAGCCATGATCTCTCTCCAACTAATTAATTAACTTGATGAATGTAGGTCTATAGAGTGCCAATTCTCATTGTACAACCCTACACAAATTACCCAACTTAATCTCTCAATATATTGCAAGGTATAAGTACATCATTCATCAAAAACATCATTCATTCAAATCAACAAAATATGAGTTCAACAAGAAGTTCAAAAGTAATCTCTACAAATAAATCAACCATTTAATAACATCCCCAACAATCAAATAATCCATCATACAAATGCCAGAACAGAAAACTAAATGAATCAAACTACTCCTCTTCTTTGCCCAAATCTAGAAAATCCAGCATTGGTATGCTATTTGCCCAATTGTGAATGGAAAACCTTGATTCTCTACCTCTCTTAAGACACAAAACTCTGTGTTTTTACTTAAGGAGGCAAGTTTCTACGATCTTATCTTTGTCCATAGGGGTTTATAACCTTATATAGTCTTGAAAACCTAAAAAATAAGTGAACACTGTGTGTATCTTCATGTTAGGCATCCCACGACCGTGGGAATTAGTATGAAACACACGATCATGGGTTCTTGTGTTATAAATCCTCCACTTTTCTTCTTTTCTTTTGGTCCCTAGCTCAATAAAAAAGGTGACCACCTTTCATTCCTACATCAAAATGATCAATTCTTACCCTAAATCAACATCAAACATAAAAGAACAATAATGAAGATCAAACTAAGCAAAAACATGCAACGTAAATCCTAAAACACAACAATAATAATCTATTATGCAAGAAACACATACCAAATACTTGGAAAAACATACACTGATGCACAACTATCAACTTCCGTACACTTAAATCTTTTTTTGTCCTTAAGAAATATCAAATAAAACCAATCAATTCCATCACTTCATTTTCACAAAGATCAAAGCATGCAATCCCTTAAATTTTGGCCAATTCAAATGTCAAGTTACTACACATATCATGACTACTTTTGATTAGTGTACATAAGCAAACTCAACTCATGAAGCCATCACTCAAAGATAAGTATAGATGCAAAATGAATCTTCTTTACGGTTTCACTCATTTCTCTTAAATGTTTGATGGTTAGTGTTTTGCTCAAATTCCCTATAGGAAACTACACTACCATAGGCTTATTAATACACCAATTCTCCTCTATAATGGTTACATGCATAAATAGATCAAAAGGACTTGCTTAAGGTTATAATGTTGTAAAGGTTAAGGTGGGTAAAAAGGGGTAAAGGGTTTAGCACAAGCATTCGTAAAGTAATAAGTGGACAAAGGAATAATAAAACATATTTTTGAGATACACAAACGTAAATCTACTACTACTCCGCACTTATTGATGCTACAAAAATATTCTTCCTTTTTCTTTTCTTTTCTTTTTCTCATTTCTTTATTCTATTTTTTTAAATGGAAGAAACAATGGAAAATATAAAAATGAAATACAATGTGATTCAAGAGTAGAAGTATCACTCAACTCATCTTGGAAAATTTTTTTCGCAAAAATCCTAACTAATGAATCACTTAATACTCTACTAAGCTTGTGAATGGGTAGGTTAATAGGGTTTTAGGTTTTAAAATGTGGGGTGTTTTCAAGAAACAAAATGGTTAAAACAAAATGGGGTGTTTTCAAGAAAGAAAATGTAGGGTGTTTTTCTTATTAACTCAACTCACAATAGATCGAAAAATTAGATAAGGGGTGTCTTTTTATTTTACAATCTTTGTACCAAAGGATGAGAAGTTCCTTAGCTGAGCACTTATTGCTTTCAGTTTTGTTAAAAACCTAGGCATATAAACGTATGAAGAAGTAAATGCTTGGTGCTATGAATTAAATTATTTGGTGCATTCCTAGAATCAAAATTGTTTTCACCCTTTAGAATTTTCCAATAATCATCCACATAAAAGTCATCATAATATTCCAAAACTTTAGTGTTTGATAAATCAAAAAGTGCATGAATGACAATATAATCAAGTTTATAAGCATGACCACCTATCCTAAACCAAAATGTATCCATTTTAGGATTGTAGCGTATAGTGGTGAAAAATTCTATCGTCATCATAGGATATATTGGAACATCACAACAAATTAATCGAGCCCAACCAATATTCCCAGCCAATGGTTCAATGTTATGCTTTAATCCTAGAGTTTCTAATAGTTCGAAATCAAAGTACCTAGGAGGCATTAATCCTCTATCCTTTAAGTCACGAAATCACATACCTTCTTCTTCTGAAAAATAGTGAATAGGGCACGAAAAGTGGCCAGAATATCTAGTTTTCCTTCTTCGGATACTTGAACGTACAATTGGTCAGTCAATTTCTAGGTTTCCAGCTTCTTTAGAGCCATTGAAAGAGAAGAATCTGTAAAAATTATCAAAAGAAAGGTGAACACGTTCTTGAGACAGAAAGAGAGAAAATCTTACCAAATCTTTAGATTCTTGAGTGATTAATGTGAAATAAGTGTAAAGGAATGAAAAATTGATGGAAGAAGTGAAGAAAATACCAGGATTTAAATGAAAGATGAAGGATTTGAGAGATTGGGAGAGTGGGAGAGTGGGTGCCGTGTTTCTAAGAGAGAGAGAATGTGAAAATTTGAAGAATGAAGAAAGAAGAAAGAAGAAAGAAGAAAGAAGGGGGAATTTAATTTTTTTCGGATGGGGTATACCACGATCATGGGTTAAGGCTCCAGAAACTTTCTGAAGAGCCTTCCGACGATCATGGAAAACAACCTCATTCCCACGATCATTGGTTAAAGCTCTAAAAATGTTTTGGAGAGCCTTCCTATAGTCGTGGGAAATGATCCAATTCCCACGATCATGGGTTACTCTAACTTTTCCAACTTCTTAACCCTCTTCCAAACTTAGCATGCATTCTCAACATTTACACAACCTACAAACACATCAAAATCACCCCACCAATAAGAAATTTGAAGAGAAAACAAGTTAAAACTAAAAAAAATCTAAATAAACACCAAGAAAATTGAAATCAAACATAATCACAACCAAATAAATCAAGCAAACAAATAAACAAAGACAAGCAAAAGAAAAGTGAACATGCTAAGTTAAGGTCATTAACTTGACCATTCCACATGCATTTATGAAAAAGTGGAAGAAAGGAAAGAGATGACTTCCCTTTCTTGTGAATATGTCCCTCCATAATATGGCTTGCATCTACGCCTATTGACCTTGAATGCTTCACACTTGTCATTTTCTAACTCCAAAGCTCCATAGGGAAACACTTGAAAGATCTTGATCAAGTGTCCACTCCATCCTAACTTGAGCTTTTTGGGAAATAACCAAAGTTGTGAATTGAATAAAAGCACCAAGTCTCCACTTTTAAACTCCTTCTTTTTGATGTGAGTATCATGACACTTTTTTGCTCTTTCTTTGTACAACTTAGCATTTTCATAAGCTTCAAATCTTAACTCTTGCAATTCATCAAGTTGTAACAATCTCTTCTCACCTGCTAGCTTCCATTCCATGTTCAACTTCCTAACTACAGAATAGGCTCAATGCTCCAACTCCAATGGTAAATGGCAAGCCTCGCCACAAACAAGTAAATATGGTGTGGTACCTATCGGTGTTTTGAAAGTTGTCATATAAGCCCACAAGATGTCATCTAGCTTCAAAGCCCAATCCTTTCTTCAAGTGTTCACTAAGTTCTCCAAAATCTTCAACTCTCTATTCACCACCTCCTGCATGTTTAGATTTAACCTTCTCTATCTTTCCGTCATAGTTTTACATCCTTCTTCTATGTTAATCTTATGCATCACCAAATTAGGGCTAATCCCCTTAATATCTGAAAATTTCCACCCCATGGCTCTCATCCTCTTTTTAATGGTCTCCACCACTTTTTCGTTTTACTCACAATCCAATTGGTTGGAGATAATGATGGATAGGGTATGGTTGTTACCTAAAAAAGTGTATCTCAAATAGGAAGGTAAGGGTTTAAGATCTAAAATGGGGTGCTTAACAATGGAAGGTGGTGTGGGTGTATTTGTTACCTCCGGCTTCTTTAGGTCAACTTCCTCACATAATTCCTCTTCTTTCAACTCTCATCCCTGCGCACTTCATTAACTTCATCAACTTCCCTTGAACGTCCTTCACACACTCATCCATAAGATCAATTTTCATACACACATTACCATCCATCAGTTTCTTCAAAGATTTTGACATATTAAACTCAACCTGTTCATCAACAATTCTCAACACATATTTTCCTTCATACACTTCAACTAATGCCCTACTAGTATTCATAAAGGGCCTACCAATATCAATGTACAATTTCTATCAGGTTCAAAATCTAACACAACAAATCAACAGAAATTATAAATCTGGCGACTTTTACCAACACATCTTGTACAACTACAAATGGCCTTTTAATGGATTGATCTGTAAGTTGAATTAGCAAAAATATTATCTTGAACTCTCCTAGTCCCAATTTCCTGAAAACAAACAAAGCCATCTAGTTAATACTTACACCCAAATCACATAAGCATTTAGAAAATTCAAACTCACCAACAACATATGGAATAATAGAACTCACTGGATCTTGTAGTTTTAAAGGCATTTGGCTTGATGCGATCGAACTATAATTTTTTGTCAATTTTATTGTTTAATTGTCTTCCCAAGTGCATTTTTGTGTGAGTATTTCCTTAAGAAACTTTTCATACTTGGGTATGCACTCTAATGCTTCCACTAATGACAAGTTAATCTGTAACTTCTTCAGTTTCTCCAAAAACTTGGAAAACTAAGTGTCCACCTGATGTTGTCTCACCTTTGTGGATATGGAAGTTTAGGCTTGTAGGGTAATGGTGGTATATAAGGCCTCTCTGCTTCTTTCTCCTTACCTTTCCCTTTTTCTTGACTATCCATTTGCATACTCAATTCCTCCACCTGCTTGCCATTTCAAAGTGCAATAGCCTTGAGTTGTTCCCTTAGGTTGGCCTCAGTATTGTTTGGTAGGCTATCTGTACTTTTAGAAGACAAAGTATTAGCAAGTTGGCCTACTTGAACCTCCAAGTTATGGATGGATGAGGCATGGTTCTTCATAATCTGATCAAACTTTGCCTCCATCCTCATTTGACTTTCCTCCTAGCTCGAAAACATCCTATTTTGGTTCTCTTCTTGATTTGCCAGTTTGGACCCCAAGACATCCATTAGCTTGTCCATTTTTCTCTTTATAGATCCAAGTTGGTCTTATTGAAATCCAACAGGTCCTTGCAATCATGCTTAGCCACTTGTATTGTTAGTACTCTAAGAAAGTATTATCTCTTGTTGTTGACTCAAGTAATTTACCTATTCTATAACACTGGCTCTTAATAAGAAACATTTAGTTGTGCCATGGTCGTTTGACCACATAACTCACACTGTAGTTGCATAGCTTTGACCATATATGAAGATGCTCCTTGCATGTTGCTCAACTGTTTTGTGAAGGTTGTGATCTGTGCCTGTAAAGATATAACATAGTCAATTAGGATCATAACTTTTTGCTCCTTTTACCCCTGTCTACTTCTCTCACTTGACCACATGCAACTATTGCTCGCCAATTCTTCCAAAAGATCATGATCTGCATCTATGGTTTCTCTTATGCTTTGATTTACACCATTATAGAATATCTGCTACAAGAACTCCCTCAAAAGGTTATGGTGGGGGTAGTTTCTCTGTAATTCTTTAAACCTCTCCCAGGCTTCATATAAAGACTCCCCATCACTTTGTTGAAAATTTGTGATTTCATTTATGATTCTTGTTGTCTTGATCAATAAGAAGTATTTAGTGAGGGATGCTTAGGCTAGTTGTTCCCAAGTAGTGATCTGCCTTAAACTGAATGAGTTATACCAATGCCTTTGCCTGATCTCTCGAAGTGAAAGAAAACAACCACAACTTCACGGCATCGTCAAACATCTCATTAAATCAAAAGGTGTCACAGATCTCTAAAAAATTTATAATATGGGTGTTGGGATCTTCATTAGATAACCCATAAAATTGTACACTACTCTGAAGTATGTTGAGTAGCGTCGGCTTGATCTTGAAATTATTAGCTTAAATCACTAGCCTTGCAACTTTTTGAGGACTAAAACCTGGCCTCATAAAGTCCATCAATGTTCTCTCAGCTCCTCCCTACTCTCCTTCTGCCATATTTTTTTGTATAATGTCTTGGTTCTTTGCTCTTTTCATCTCTCGTTCATGCCTTGTGATTTCAGATAACTCTTCCTCAATAAATTCAATCGATTTTTACGTGCTACTTGCGTTCATGCACCTATAAATACATAAGGAAAAGTATCAAAAACTCTTATATCAAAGTACTCTAAACTAAACAAGATGCTAAATGGACATTTCTTAGCAACGGTGCCAAAAATTTGTTTATTGTGAAACAGACTACTAGTTTTACGCTCAAAACTGTAAGTATATAGGTTGTGACTTATAGTAAAAAGTGGATATCGATCCCACAAGGATTGTGCTTAGGTACCACTTAATTCAGATTGATCTTTGTTTAAGAACGAAGTTTTTTATGAATATAAATTGGAAAATTGAATTAAATTAAACAAGTAACAATGCACAAATGATAACATAAAAATGTAGAAACTTGGAATTTAAGATTTTAACAACTAAAGATCACTTTTTCCCTATCTTATCTCCCTCCTATTTTGTTAATTGAATTGTGCCTCACCAAATATGTCCTAATGTATTAACAACCCTCTCTCAAGGTGAAATTAATTGTCCTTAACCAAATTAAATGGAAATGATTAAGCAATCTCTCAATCTACAAAATCAATCCACCAATTCAACTAGTTATTAAGTTATCCTATGGGTGATCAACTAATTAGCCAAGATATCTCTCTAATTAATCAATTAACTTGATGAATGTAAGTCTATAGAGTGCCAATTCTCATTGTATAACCCTACACAAATTATCCAACTCAATCTCTCAATATATTGTAAGGTATAAGTACATCATTCATCAAAAACTTCATTCATTCAAATCAATAAAATAGGAGTTCAACAAAAAGTTCAAAAGTAAGCTCTACGAATAAATCAGCCACTCATGGTGTCATTAACATCCCCAACAATCAAATAATCCGTCATACAAATGCTAGAAGAGAAAAAATGAAAGAAAACTAAATGAATCAAACTCCTGCTCTTCTTTGTTCAAATATGGAAAATCTAGCGTCGGTATGCTCTTTGCCCAATTGTGAATGAAAAATCTTGATTCTCTACCTCTCTCTAGACTCAAACTCTGTGTTTTTACTTAAAGAGGCAAGTCTCTATGATCTTGTCTTCATACATAAGGGTTTTAACTTATATAGCCATGAAAACCTAAAAAATAAATGAACCCTGAGTGTATCTTTGGGTTAGGAATCCCACGATCGTGGGAATTAGCATGAAACCTACGATCGTAGGTTCTTGTTTTATAAATCCTCCACTTCTCTTCTCCTCTCTTGGTTCCTAGCTTAATCACAAAGGTGACCACCTTTCATTCCTACATCAAAATGATCAATTCTTACCCTAAATAAACATCAAACATAAAAGAACAACAATGAAGATCAAACTAAATAAAAAATACAAAATAAATCCTAAAACACAACAATAATAATCTATTATGCAAGAAACACATGCCAAATACTCGAAAAAACTCATACTAATGCACAACTATCAACTTCCCCACTCAACGATAAGTATAAATGCAAAATGAATCTTCTTCATGGTTTCACTCAATTCTCGAAAGTGTTTGATGGTTAGTGTTTCGCTTAAGCTTCCCATAGGAAACTACATTACCATAGGCTTGCTAATACACTAATTCTCCTATACAATGATTGCATACATTAATAGATCAAAAGGACTTGCTTCGAGTTGTAATATGGTAAGGGTTAAGTTGGGTCAAACGAGGCAAAGGGTTTAACATAAGCATTCATAAAGTAATAAGTGAACAAGGGGATAACAAAACATATTTTCAAGATACACAAATGTAAATTTACTACTACTCTGCACTTATTAATGCTACTAAAATGTTCTTCCTTTTTCTTTTTTTCAACAATTGAAGAAACAATTAACAAAATAGCAACTAAATGTAAAGTGATTCAAGAGTTGATGTATCACTCAACTCATCTAGGAAAAAAATGTAGCAAAAATCATAAAATAATACATCACTTAATACTCTATTAAGCTTGTGAATGGGTAGGCTAATGGGTTTTGGGTTTTGAAATGTTGGGTGTTTTCAAGAAATAAAAGGGTTAAGGCTTAATACGGGTAGCAAGGGATAATAAAAGGTAGGTCATTTAAGCCAAAATTTAATATAAAAAGGGCTTTAATCATCTTTATTATGCATGCATCTAGTAGACTCAAATTGATTCAAAGTAAGTTTTGAAGGTAATAACCTAAGGAAGCATCACATAAGCAAGGAAATAAAATGACTATAGATGGAGTCATATAGGCTCAATCCTTACATTGGCTCAAATGAAAATTCATTATGCGTCTCTACACTACCTCATTGCTCAAGTGTCAATTTCTGAGTAAGCTTATACAACCAACTACTTTTCATCGCTCAACATGGTTCATTCTTTACTTAAGTAGCCTAATTCGAGTTCAAGCATGCATTCAATCTTATTCCAACTAGCATGATAGAATCTCATGGCAAAACAAGTCAAAATAATTCAAGTGTGGTTCTATTGCTAGCACACAACAACATAAAACAACAACCTAATATGCCTAAAACATGCATCCTAATTAACCAAATGCAAATAGTGACTAAGACAAACTAAAACAATGCAATTGACAAAGCAAATGTCACTACCTCCCCACACTTGGACAACACATTATCCTCAATATGACAAGGCAACCACAAAAGAAAACTAAAACATAAAACACAAAACATAACATCAAATAAACAAGCAAGTAAAACTACTAACAAGGTAAATAAAACAACGTAAAAAGTAAAGGGTAAGAAAGTTTCGTGAAGATTATGGTGGTGAAGGCATAGGGAAATAAGTTAGCACGTTTTGAAGAGAGAGAGACAGAAACTTACCAAATCCTTGGAATTTTTTTAGTGGGTAATGTGAAATAAGTGTTAAGGAGTTAATAATGATGGAAAAAATAGAGAAAACACTAAGATTTGGGAGAATGATGAAGGATTTGTGAGGTTTAGGTGATTGGGTGTTGGTTTTAGGGTAAGAGAATATGAGAAGATGAAAAAAAGAAAGGAGGGATTTTTAAAATATTTCAACATGGGATCCCATGATCGTGGGAATCCCTATGCTTCCCATGATCATGGGTTAAGGCTCTAGAAAGTTTCTGAAGAGCCTTCCCATGTTTGTGGGAAATAGACCCATTCTCATGATCGTAGGCAATGTACAAACACCCAATCTTGATTTTCCAACTTTTTAGCCTTCTTCTAAGCTTAGCATGCATTCCTAACATTCAAGCAACGTGTAAACATATTAAGATCGCCCAACCAACAAGAAATTTGAAGATAAAACAAGTTAAAACAAAAAAAAACCTAAGTAAACACCAAGAAATCATAGCAAACTCAAACCAAACATAATCAAAACCAAACAAATCAAACAAAGAAGTAAACAAAGACAAGAAAAAGAAAGGTAAACATCCTAAGTTAAGGTCATTATAAAAAAGTGGAATAAAGGAAAGAGATCACTTTCCTTTCTTATAAGTATGTCCCTCCATAATATGGCTTGCATCTATTCCCATTGACCTTGAATGCTTCACCCTTGTCATTTTCCAACCCTAAAGCTCCATAGGGAAATACTTGAAGGATCTTGAAGGGTCCACTCCCTCTTCACTTGAGCTTTCTGGGAAATAACCAAATTCGTGAATTGAATAGAAGCACCAAGTCTCCACTCCTAAACTCCTTCTTTTTTATGTGAGCATCATGCCACTTTTTTGCTCTTTCTTTGTACTACTTAGCATTTTCATAAGCTTCAAATCTCAACTCTTCCAATTCATCAAGTTGTGACAATCTCTTCTCACCCACAAGCTTCCCATCCATATTCAACTTTCGAATTGCCCAATAGGCTCTATGCTCCAACTCCAATGGTAAATGGCAAGCCTTGCTATACACAAGTCTATATGGAGTAATAGCTACGGGTGTCTTAAAGGCTATACTATATGTCCAAATTGTATCATTTAACTTCAAAGGCCAATCTCTCCTTGAAGTTCTCACTACCTTATCCCAAAACTTATTCAATTCTCTGTTCACCACTTCCACTTAGCCACTCGTTTGTGGATGGTAAAGAGTTTCCACTTGATGATGTACATTATATCTTTTCAGTAGAGCTTTAAAGGGTTTGTTGTAAAAAATGACTCCCTCCATCACTGATTATCGCTCTAGGCACTCCAAATATAGTGAAAATCTTCTTGATAAATCTTTGCACCACTTTGCCATCATTGGTTGGAGTAACTATAACTTCAACCCACTTTGAAACATAATCAACTCTAACCAGCATATACGTGTTACCTAAGGAGGATGGGAATAGTCTTGTAAAATCTGAGCCCCACACTTCAAATATTTCCACTTCCATGATGTTTGAAAGTGGCATGTCATCTCGTTTTGATATGTTACCCACTCTCTAGCATCTATCACACAGTAGTATAAAGTTTTGGGCATCCTTGAACAAACTTAGCCAATAAAACCCACATTCTAAGATATGAGATGTCGTCTTGTTCGCTCCATAGTGTGCTGCATACACTGAGCTATAACATTGAGTCAAAACATCAGGCTTTTCATCTTTAAGAACACACCTGCGAATCACATTATCAGCACAAATTTTATATAACACAGGTTAATCCCAAATATAGTGAGAACACTGGAATAAGAAATGCTTCGTTTGTTGATATGAGAGAACAAAAGGAAGAATATCACCTGAGAGGTAGTATGCAATACCATCATTAAAGCCTTATCAGGAAAGCTCTCCTCGATTTCCTTTTCTTCTTTATGGTTCCCCCTTTAAGTCGTGATAGGTGGTCCGCTATAACATTTTTTGTTGCCTTCTTGTCTTGATTCTCAATGTTGAATTCTTAGAGCAGAAGTACCCACCGAATTTGCCTAGCCTTAGCATCCTTCTAAGCAAAGAGATATCGCAATACTGTATGATTTGTAAAATTAGGAACGTATGAGCCTAAAAGACAATAACAAAATTTCTCACATGCAAATACCACCGCAAGCAACTCCTTTTTTGTAATTGTGTAATTCAGTTGTGCTCCCATCAAGGTCTTGCTTGCATAGTAAATGGCGTGTAGCCTCTTTTCCTTTTGCTGGCCAAGGACACAGCCAATGGTATGATTACTTGCATCACACATAATCTCAAAGGGAAGAAACTAATCTAACGATGTCAGAATGGAAGCTGTTGTAAGTGCCTTCTTCAACCTGTTAAAAGCATCCAAATAAGCATCATCAAACAGTAAAGGCTTATCTTTAACTAATAAATAAGTCAAGGGTCTAACGATAAGAGAGAAATCCTTAATGAACTATTTGTAGAACCCTGCATGACCAAGGAAGGATCGGATGCCCTTGATGTTAGTGGGAGGTGATAGCTTTTTAATCACTTCGATCTTAGCTCTATCCACTTTAATCCCCTTGCATGAGATCTTATGGCCCAATACAATTCCCTCTTAGACCATGAAATGACACTTCTCTTAGTTCAAGACTAGATCAGACTCCTCACATCTTTGAAACACTCTGACTAAAATAAACAAGCAATGATTAAAAGAATCTCGAAAGATAGAGAAGTCATCCATAAATACCTCCATAATGTTCTCATTTATGTTGGCAAATATGGCCATCATGCACCTGCATGCATCTTTGGAATATAGCAAATGCACTGCATAACCCACCCAAAAGGCATCCTATCATAAGTGAAAGTCCCATAAGGATGAGTGAAAGTGGTATTCTCTTGGTCTTCTAGGTAATATAAACACTTGATTATACCCTAAATATCTATTAATAAAATAGTAAAAAGAATGGCCAGCCACCCTCTTAATCATTTAGTCCACAAAAGGTAAAGGGTAAAGCTCTTTTTTGGTGGCCAAATTGAGCTTCCTATAATCAATGCACACTCTGAAGTAAATCACACGTTAATATAGAATTCACGTACAATATACAAGATACACAAGAAGGGAGGTTGAATTGTGTATTCTATTCGTGAATACAAAAACTTTAATATATCTTATTAAGAACTTTTCCAATTGTTAAAAGAATACCACAACAGTTATATAAAAATAGTTACGTAGTTAAATTGCAAATGACTTATGTATACTTGTCTAAAAATAAAATAGAATAAAATAAAAGGATAGAAGATAGACGCTGCAATTTTTATATTGGTTCACCCCAAACCATGGGCTACATCTAGCCCTCAGAGCTCGTCTGAGTTTTCACTATACTTCGATAAATTTACAAGTATTATTTCTTCCCTTCCAGAGCCTCTGTAGGTCTCTTACACAAAGTATTCTTTCTGCTATCTTAGCCTCTCCAGGCTCTTAGCCTTTTCTTTCTTTCACTAGAAAAATATTGTGAGCTTTTCGTTACAGTAGGGTTTGCTCTCTAGTATCGCACTTTTGAATGCAAAATTTTTCTTTGTAAGTAAACACTTGAAAGCTCAAAGAATCAAAGGTTTTCAAAAGGTTGTTCAATCTTCGACTACGACTAGTATATATAGCCTAAGTCTCCAACTGCTTCTTGATTCTTGATAACTGCTTCTTGATTCTTGTAGAACCCGCTATTTAGTTAAGTTCTGTAACTAACTCCAACTAAATAACTGTCCGACGTACTAGCATATCTTCATCTTTGTATCGTTTGTATTTTCTTCTTCTTCTGTGTTTTGTTTTTTCTGTGTTTTACACTTCTTCTGTGTTTTCCACTTCTTCTGTGTTTGCGCTTCTTCTGTGTTTTCTGCTTTTTCTGTGTTTTGCACTTCTTCTGTGTTTTGCACTTCTTCTGAGTTTTCTGCTTCTTCTATGTTTTGCACTTCTTCTGTGTTTTGCTTCTTCTATATTTTGCGCTTCTTCTGTGTTTTCCACTTCTTTTATATTCTTCACTTCTTCTGTGTTTTGTCTTCTTCTGTGTTTTGTACTTCTGCACACTTAACACACTTATCAAAACAGTTCATTTATTTCTAACATTATTATTATTTGATTGTCACCAAAATTAATAATCGTGAAGTTCTCTTGACTTAACAAAGCTTGGCTACATCAACAAGATTTTTGGCGTCATTGTCAGGGAGGCGTAGGATTAGTTTGATTCTTATAGTTTAAGGCATTTTTCCCACTCTTGTGTTGGTGCACTTGTATGAACCCAAGAGCTACTAGAAGTATAAGTCAGATCGTTGAAGACTTAACACTTGATATCACTCGTTTGGAATGAGCCATTTGAAGAACCAACGTCAGGAAGAAGAAGTTAAGAAATTAATGGTGGAAGAATTTCCTCAAGACTTACAGCAGGGACCTCAACCAAGAACCCTTATGGATTTCATGAGGCTGAGCGTTAATGTGGCCAATCAAGGTGTGGCAAGACCACCAGTTCAAACTACCTCTTTTGAGATCAAACCAGCCCCTTTAAACATATTACAAACGAATGTGCAATTCTATGGATTGAAAAACAAAGACCCAAATGCACATATCATAAATTACCTCAAAATATGTGATACCTTCCGATATCATCAGATGCAGTTAGGATGAGGCTTGTTTCGTTCACAGTAAAGGATAGGGTAAAGGCTTGGTATCACTCTCTTAGCCCCTCCAATATTACTAGATAGGAGCAACTAGTACGTGCCTTCTTAGATAAATATTTTCCCCTCACCAAGACAACCAAAATCATCAAGGATATTTCAAACTTCCAACAGAGTGATGGGGAATTGATCTATGAAGGGTGGGAGAGATACAAGGATTTACAAAGGAGGAGCCCACACCATAATCTACTAAAGGAATTCCTTTTGAAAATTTTTACAATAGATTAACTCAACCCATAAGAGGCATTATCGATGTAACCTCAGGAGGGTCGTTAATGAGGAAGATGGTGGATGAAGTTGAGTATTATTAAAGGAGATGGCTAGCAACAGTTGCCTGTGGAAAAATGAGGGAAGTAGACAACCTGCAACCTTCTGAAAGTAGAAAGGAACTATAACTATTGATCAAACGACAAAGATACAAGCAAAGATCGACAATCTAACTTAACAAATAAACAGTATAAAGGTATCTTCGTTAGCTACTGTGAAAGTTATTTACCTAAGATGTGAGCTATGTGGGTAAATGGACCATGATACCATTAATTGTTTCATGATGAAGGGTCATAAGTCAGAACAAGTAAATTACATGGGAGTGCAATATGGTTGATGAGGGGGAATCAACCCCTACTCCAATACGTACAACACTGGGTGGAAGAACCACCCAAACTTCTCTTGGTCGGACAATGCAGGAGGCTATTTCAGACAAGCATCACTTAGTTTCCATCAAGAGAAGTTGAACACGATGGAGTCTGAATTAGATAAGATCTTAGATAAGATTGGAGGTATGAAAGATGCTCATAAGAGGCTCGAAGGTAAGTTCGAGCAAGTAACAAAGAATCACGCCTTCTCAATACACAACCTGGAAGTCTAAGTGGGCCAACTGAAATGTGGGAACCCTTCCGAGTAATACTGAGACAAACCTAAAGGAACAAATGATGGTGATCACCAAGGGTAATAAGGAGAAGCTCGGCCAAACTGAAGACGATAGAGTAAAAGGAAAAGAAAAAGGCTGACAAAAATTTCTTACAGAGTGAACCTGAATTGAAACCAATCAAGGAGCATTAATCTAAAATTCTCTATCTCATTCTAGTGCAGCAAAAGCCAATTCCAGTCAAGGATGAAAGGGAAGTAGGAAGACAAAAGAACAAGGAAAGCTCCCTAATAGCTAAGTGCAACTTATTTCAGATAAAAAAAAGTGTCAGTCTTCAATTCCATATCCAATTAAAGCAATGAGGAAATCTAAGGAAAATGAACTAAATAAGGTTACGAAAATGATAGAGCAATTGAAGACACAGATCACCCTGATGGAATCTATCAGAGAGCAGGTAGAAAATGAACTGAAAGTTACACTTCCACAAAAGAAGGAGGATCTAGGAGATTTATACATCCCCTGCATTATTGGCGGTGTTAAAATAGATAAGGCATTTGGTGATTTGGAGGTTAACATAAATATTATGTTGTATGCTTCAAAGATTGGGGGTAGGAGAGATAATACCCACTAAGATGCGTGTGAAGATAGCAGATAGCTCAGTTCATCAGCTAAGAGGTGTCATGAAAAATATTCTGGTCAAGGTTGACAAGTTGACCTTCCCTATAGACTTCATTATTTTAGACATAGAGGAGGAATAAGAGGCACTAATGATCCTTGGAGGACCATTTTTGGCCACGCTTAATCAATTATTGACGTTGATGGGGGTGAATTAATCTTGAGAGTAGGTGATGAGCAAGTATCCTTCACAGTATCCAAGAATGAAAAAAGTTCTCTCCAACCTACGACCATCATTAAGAGAACGACAAATTATGAGAAAATAAGGAATATTGATGATCAAAAGGGTTCACTCAAAGTGGAAAATCTCAAAGGAGAAGGCAAAGGAAGAGTAAGAAGAAGAAGGGCAATGGCATGCACAATTCGGTGGCATACCTACACTTTATGAGATTTATGACCACGTCATCATTGAAGGACTCTTTGTAACACCCCAACATATACCTTGGGAGTATTATAGTATGTATATGGTGTATTAAGAAATGAACATAATGAATTATGTACATCTAAGTATAGTAAGAGATACAATGGTACTTGATGTAAAAGACAAGGGTAAATGGATAATTTGTTCACTTACATACATACTTGGACGTGAAATATGTATAGAAATTTTGATATGTTTGCTTGGATTTATGAATTTGATGTGAGGGAAATTAATTGACAAATGGATCAATTACTGAGTAACATGTGGATTAATTACTAGGTGGCACATGACATCTTAATTATGGGACAAATGGAAGGCATGCTTAACGACATATGGAAGGGATAAATGGAGACACTGTTGGAGTTATGTAAATATAATGCCCTGGAAAGCAAGTCTATTTACATGTACCTTAATCTTCTTCAGTTACAGTTTGTAATGGAAATATTTATTATTAATAAAATAAAAGAGTTTAGTTTTAATGAGCATTATATATCTAGTCATAAGGTACCAAGATTCTTTTGTAAGTAATATACATAT